>VXAK01013908.1:125436-155976 GCA_013399435.1 Arenaria interpres | reverse complement strand
TAAAAATAATAATAATATAGAGGAGGGGAAAAGAATAAAAAGACAGCCTCTTCTTCCATCTTTCCTCTCACAAGGTAAAGAATCAAAAAGTCATTTGATGCATAATTGATTGCTTTGGAGTGACTCGCAAATTGCTAAGGAGCCTTGATTCTCTGGGTAATAAGTGCATGGAAAACACAGGGACGTTTTGACCGCGGGGTTGTGTAGCGGGGGGGGTCTGGGGAGGAGAGAAAAATAAATACAAAAAGCGCGTAGCAGCAACTAACGGAGCCCACGCGCGCTGAAAATATTTTAATGAGCATCAATAACAAGGGATTTCAAGAAGCACGAGCTCAGGACAAAACAATAAATTAGCAAACAAAAAAAGGAAACAAAACAAAAAGGGGCTTTTTATTCTTTTTTTTTTTTTTTTCCCTGACAAGAAAAGCACAAAAAGCGCTGAGCTGGCGGGGCTGGGGCTGCAGGTCTCTCTCCCCCTCCCTTCTTCTCCGGAGCGTGCGGATGGGCAGGGGAGAGATGCTGCCTTGAAGCTTTGCGTGGTGCATCCCCTCACCCTGCCTGCCCCATCCCAGATGATCCCACCACCGATGGCTTCCAAAACATGCCACCAGAAGCCTTGGCTCATTGCAAATGTCTCTGTGACTAGCTAGCAAATGGAGGGCACTCAGATTTGATAGCCCAAGTGATTTATCTCCGGGAAAGGGAGCGAGGAGAGTGGCTGGACTCACCCTGCTCTCCTGACTCGGTCCTTTTCCGAGGGGGAGTTTTACTGACCCAAAGTTGCTGGACTCGGTTAGCGGTGGGTGAAATCCGCTGTCACGCTGCATCAGCAGTCCCCAAAGCTCCCGGGCAGTAACGCTGAGCGTGTAACGCGTCACGGCATCACACTTTCCTCCCTTAACGTTTCAATGTCCCTGCGGCCCAGAGCAGTGTTAGAAGGTCTGACAAGCACCGTGCCTGCCCCAGCCACCGGCCGCCGTTGCTGGGCTCAGAAGGTGGGAACTGATGACAGCAGCACCATGGTCCAAATTGGATTAAAAAGCCTACAAAGGACTATCTCGCCCTAAGAGATGCGCACAACCCTCCGTGTGGGTATTTTGGGGAACCTGCTCCCCCTTCCATCATCAGCTGGTCCTTACTGTTGGTTCCTCATGGATATTGTGATTGCTTTTGCTTGGGTCCAATCTCCCCTTTCTTCTCCAGCTTTTCTGGGTGTCAGAACTTTCTTATTCTCTGCTGCAAGGGATGAGTTCCTGAGCTTGCAGTTCCTGGGTAATTCGGGATGAGACACTGCCACTCTGAGATATCCAGAGAAGCACCTACCCAAAGGTGCCCCATGGAGGCTTTTGCACAACTAACTCACACCAAGACCTCGAATCACCAGTTTACAACCTCCTTCCCTGCCCTGAGACCAGCCTTGGGCAGCAGATACACACCAGCTCAGTTTTCCCCTACAAGTGACTCATGTAACATCTCCATGCACCAAGGATTTTGCAGCCCTTTAGGGGGAAAGCCTGTTTCCCAGCATGTATGGAAAGGACTGGTGTCCCTGCAGGAACTGGTGGGGTGAATCCATCTCCGACGCGTAGATAAGTGCCTTTTCCTGCTCCCTTGCAGTCTCTCATGTTGGCAGGCAATTGCTGAATGCCATTAGCCCAGCTGGAGGCTGGCTTTCAGACTCTGTGCAGAGCTCTAAAAGTGCTGGCAGGGTGGGGAGGGAGCTGCCCCATGGATTTTGGGGCTTGCTAGGTGCCTGTGCCCTACAGGTCGCATCCTCAGGGATTTTCATGACCTGGAGCTATGCACCACCTCATTGCAGTGATGGAGGGTGCTGCAGCCTCCTGAGCAGCTCAGGGGGACTTTTGGGGTGGGAAATATGGGTGTGTGGTAGATGCTCATTCCTGATTTTTTTCTCTTGAAATCCATCAGATGAGGTGAAGTGGATCCTTTGAGTCAGGCAGAGAATCTGAGTGCTCCCAGTGGAGATTCAGATGTTCTTGTGGAAGAGCTTGGCTGAGTTTCATGGGGACGAAGTGGTGGGGTAGGAGAAATAGCTTCTGGAGAGGCTGCTCTTATAGGCTTATAGTGCTGGAGAAAACATCCCTTCAGTATAATTTTTTTTTTTGCTAATATTATTAGCTATTATTTCTTATTAGTAGGAGAATTAATAAAGACATTAGAAGTTTATATTTTTGAACTTCTTAGGCCTTTCCCTCTTGCTCTTGGGACCATATTTCTGTACTCTACTCTACTCTACTCTACTTTACTCTACTCTATTTTACCATGGGAGCTACTCCATTGCAAGGTATGATGTGAGTCCTCAACACTCTTGCAATGGCTGCCACAAGCTGAGTAAGGTCTCATGTAGGAGCACATGTCCCTGTGGAAGCTGCCCGTTCCCAGGCTGCAGAATGATTTTCCATACCCTACTCAAAGATAAAAAGTATTAAACCTTCCAGCCTTCAGTAGCTTCCAACCCAGAGGCTGTGCCTGTCCCAGGATTCAACAAACTGTTCCCAAAATAATGCATTGGATGTCCTCAGAACAAAGCCAGTAAGACCAGATGATCACCATGGACCAGAACAATGGTACCTGATAAGCTCCCAGTAGGGAAATGTTTCCCAACAGCCTCTGATCTCTTGGTCCTGATCCTCGAGACAGACCTGTTAAACACCTTTGTCACAGAGAAAAACAGGATTCAGAGCTGTTCTGTGCCAGGCATTATGGATTTATGAACAACATGGGTTTAAAGCTGAGATACAGTTTTCCCACAACTTCTCGGGCATTGACTCCATAATGCTCCATGGGCTCCATGTGCTTCTTTCCTCCCTCTGTCCTGAATAACATCCCCTCTGGTCTGCACGTACAGCTGCCTTTTCCTCTCAATTTCTCCAGCTGAACAACATATATCCACTGCCCTCAATGCAATTTTTTACCGAGCTGACAATTTCTTCCTCTCTTGCAGATCTGAAGAAGCACTCATGTGCTGAAAATCCACCTGTTTTCTCTGCCGAAGGTGGATATCTGTCTCGCCATACCTTGCCAGTCTATACGTGCCTAGCTATTAAAATGTGCTGCAGTGGACTCATTAGTCTTATGAACTTCCAGTCTTTGGGGCCTCGGTGCTCTGTGGACTTCTTTGATTCTTCTCATTGGATTTTAGCTCTCTCTGTTGGCAAGGAGAATTTCACATTTATTTTAGGCATATTTGTTATTAGTGATGGTATTAAAAGTCTTTCCACCGTGGCTGTTGCTATTGAGGCTCTTGTGTGGGCTGTGACTCTGACCTTGTTTAGTAGGGATCTTGAGTGGGTTTTGGTCCTTTTCTCTGTCAGAGAATCATAGAATGGTTTGGGTTGGAAAGGATCTTAAAGATCACGTAGTCCAACTCCCCTGTCTTGGGCAGGGACACCTCCCACCAGACCAGGTTGCTCCAAGCCCCATCCAACCTGACCTTGAACACCTCCAGGGATGGGGCAGGCACAGCTTCTCTGGCCAACCTGGGCCAGTGTCTCATCACCCTCAGAGTGATTTTTTTTTCCTGATATCCAATTTTAATCTCCCCTCTTCTAGTTTGAAGCCATTTCCCCATGTCATATCACTACATGCCCCTGTAAAAAGTCCCTCTCCAACTTTCTTGCAGGTCCACTTCAGATACTGAAAGGCTGCTATAAGGTCTCCCCAAAGCCTTCTCTTCTCCAGACTGAACACCCCCAACTCTCTCAGCCTGTCCTCACAACAGAGGGGCTCCAGCCCTCCCAGCATCTCCGTGGCCTCCTCTGGTCCCGCTCCAACAGGTCCATGTCTCTTCTGGGCTGAGGGCCCCAGAGCTGGAGGCAGCACTGCAGGGGGTCTCCCCAGAGTGGAGTAGAGGGGAAGAATCCCTCCTCCTTGACAAAGATGTGACTTGGGACCCTTTGTAGAGCTCAGTGCATGCTTGCAAATGAATGCACGTGTGATGCTGTGTGCATGCGTGTGTCTGTGTGATCCTGTTTGCTCATATTTAACAGGGGCTACAGGAATGATCACTTCTCTGGGCTTCCATTTCTGCAGATGCATAGACACACCTATGTGCAGGTTCTTGTCAGTGCTGTAGCTGTGTGTGCAGGGTCATGAGTGTCTACTTAGGCATGTGCTGGCCTGAATGTGCTTGTGGACATGTCTTCCATTTATATGCATGTATTTGCATGTGTTGACAGGCAGTTGCATGTATGTGCTCTCCTTTGGCCACACGTGTTTGCCAGCATAGTTGTGTTGTAGGTGGGCACCCATATGTCACTCCAGGGGACAGGGGGGATCTTTTCCCTCTGAAAAGTGTTTCTTTTGCCCAGAGAAGCTGTGGCTGCCCCATCCCTGGAGGTGTTCAAGAACAGGCTGGATGGGCCTTTGAGCAGCCTGGTCTAGTGGGAGGTGTCCATGGCAGGGGGGTTGGAACTGGATGATCTTCCAACATGAACCATTCTATGATTCTGTGATTCTATTTCCAGACCCACCTCTTTTCTCATTCCCCTCTGAGGCTTTAATTGGCTGTGGGGTGAAACCTTGTAATCGCCCACAGCAGTGCTGGATGTACCACAGTCCTGGGACACCACACAACCACTTTGCTGCTGATTGTCCAAAAAATCCCCTCCTCACTGCAGGGATGAGGAAAGGTGGTGGGTAGGGTGATTCCTCAGCACCCTGGGAAGGCCCGTGCCACCAAGGAGACAAGCCCCAAGGCCACCTTCAGAGTTGGCAGTGGAGCTGCTCTTGCCTGCTCTAACCATAAGACCACGCCGCCTCCCCATGGCCGGGTGATGCCTGGTGGAAGGAGCGGGGATGACACATCCATGGTGCCCCCCGCCCCCACAAATCCATTCAGCCTGGCTGGGATAAACTGGTTTAGCCAACACCATGCCTGGCATACTGGTTGCACACCAGCATTCCCACCCCTGGAGGCTCGTGCACAGGGCATCACCCTGGTCTGGTGCTTGCACCTCCATCCTGCACACCTTGACACCAGGATGCAGCCCCTCCGTGCCACTGCTGGATGCTGCGCCGCTGGCAAGAGCTTGTTAATATTCCGACAGCTCCGATCTCGCTCCTAAACGAAGGCCGCTCTTAAAGAGGGGTTTATAATTGGGCCCCCGCTCCACTGCGTGTGGCCCTGTCAAGTCGTTGCACAGCAGCACCTCAGTGGCACACCTCTGAGAAGAAGAAAAATTGGGAAAAGAAAGAGAGGGAGGGGAGGAAGGGAAAAAGAAGGGAGGAAGGAAGGGACCCCGAGCCCCCCTTTGAAAGAGAAGCAAAGAGAAGAGACCTGTCAATAGGATCAAGCTGGCGGTGGCCGTGAAAAGCCTGGCAGCTCCACGCTCATTGATGCTGGGGAGGGGGAGCGGTGGGAAACCACGGGTCGATCCGTTGAGATGAAGGCGAAATGACAGCCCCTGAGGCTGGCAGGGTTTGAAAGGAGAACACACAGGAGCCAAAACCTGCAGAGAGACACTTGCAACTTTTCACTTATTCTCTTTGACAAGACAATGGAGTTTTCTTTCCGTCTCCCCCTCGGCCCCCCTCCCCTTGTTTTTTAAAGTGGGTCCCATAGGGAGAGGCAGAGAGTTCTCAAAGGATGAAACAACTGGCGTGATGGAGAATGGAGGAGAGAAAAGGGGAAGAAAAGAGAGAGGAGGGGAGCTCATTTCCACACGGGACTCTGCTTTACCCATGAGGAGGAGGAAGGAGAGAGCTGAGAGGGGCATCACCCTACCCTTGGCACAGGATGCAGAGGGCTGTCAGTGTGGTAGCACAAGAGGGGGTCACAGACTGCAGGGGGAGGGATAACATACACCAAGGATACACCCAGAGAGCCGAGTCCGTGGTGATGGGGTGGGAGAAACCCCAGTTCCTCTGCAGTGGGTGGGAGCACAGATGGTGGTGGGTGGAGGTAGGAGAGCAGAGCAGAGGGACCGGATCCTTCTCCTGAGCCACTTCTGTCCCCGTTGGTACCGGTAGGTGAGGGAAGGGAGGTTGAACTTCTGTGCTTGCAGGAGACAGGGGGAACGAGGGGACGAGAGCTCTCAATAAAATCACCTATTCCTTCCCAGTCTTCATGTTGTGAAACTGGGGAAACTGGGAAAATGCCAGTAAGGACTGATGGGCTGTGTCCCCTCTGTCCTGCGGGGGAGATGAGGTATAGGCAGCCCAGAGTAAATGACATCTCTATGGCTGCTCCAGGAATGAATTATGCTGTGGAGAAACCCTCTGTCCCTCCCTTCATCTTGCCCATATGTCCGACTGGCGAGATTCACCCCAGGAAGAGCTTCAGTGGGACTAAATGGACTTAATATTTGCCAACAGAAAATAACTTTTAGGGGAAGTTTTTTCCTGAGTGTTTCTCCCTTAACCTCATCTCTGCTCAAGAGGGGGAGCTGATGTCTGTTGGAACTGGTGGGGGGAGGGATGGGACAGGCCCATGGTCAAACTGGGATCAGGAAGCTGAAGTCTTGGAGGATGCCAGGGGAAAAGTAAATTTTGGAAGCTTTTTACTGTTCCACATGTGAGAAAAACTTTGGTGTTCCCAGAAGGGAAACAGGAGGGATTCACAGCTTGGCAAAAAACCCTTAGATTTTTTTTCCAACTTGTCCCTGTTGCCTCTTGTTCTCCCACTATGCACTATGCTGAGGTGAGTCTGCCTCTGTCTTCGCTACAGTTTCCCATTAAGAATATGGAGATGACACTATGATCTCCCCTTTGCCTGCTCTTCTCCTGGTGAACAAACCCGGCTCTTGGCCCCTCATCTTATGTCCTGAGCTCCAGCCCTGGCCTTATCAGTGGCCTCTTCCGGACACATCGTCTTCCCTCTCATCTCTATTGTGGCCCAGTCCTGAAAGCAGGGTCACTACAGTGACCATCTTCTCATCATGCAGCACTACATCATGGTAGTCGAGTGATGACAATGTGCCTTTCCTGATTTCCAGCCCCCGTGCCAGCTGATGGATGTTTATAGAGAGATATTTTAAAGGTGGAGTTTGGGGTGGTGAAGTCCTGAAGTCCTAAAGTCCTTGGGAAGTGACCTGCATATCTTGGAGAAGAACAGTTTGTCTTCTGGAATGGGACTGCTTTACCTGGTGTTCGCAAGGCAAGCTGGGATGCGGATATTGGGATGGGAAAAATTTCTGAGAGATGCACAAGGAACACAAGCTGATTAAAACTGCTGTTTTAGGACATCTTCATGTACAGAAGCCAGAGAAGTTGACAACGATGAGGATCGTGGTCACTGTGGACCAGGGTGAATGGTAGACATGGGCTTTTGATGCTTCTTGCAGGACTTTCTCAGAAAGTCATGACTGCCGTTGGACCACTGCCTGGGTTTTGAAGGATTAAATGACTGACACCAACAACCTGGGAAGCATTAACCAAGCAGATGGAAAGCGCCATATGGCCACGTGTCCAAGCGCTGAAATCTCACTTATTAGCCCGCTACATAGCTATCAAGACAGAACCACCATCAACCCTCTCATCAGTTGATCTCCAAGCACTGGAGATCAACATTATAGCTCCCATTTTACAGGTATAAGAAACTAAGGCATGGAGAAATGAGTCATTGACAGAAAAAGAAACCAGGGTGGGACATTCCTCATTTACCTTCAGGGACCCGGAGGTGAGCTATGTGCTCACCACCCCTTTGTGGTCAGTGGGAATAAAAACACCCCAACACTCCTTTGCTGGTACATCTTTCAGTTGCAATATGGAACCTCTTGCTTGTCCTGGTCTCTACAGATCCCCCCAAAAGACACCCAGTTGTTAATTCAAGGCCATGCCATGCACCTGTTCCCTTGGTCTTTCATGGGTCCTCTCCTGGTGGCATCTGAATGCCACCTACCCAAAGGTCTGTGCGTCCTGGACCTTGTATGCAGGAGCTGCTGGAGAGTAGGACTGAAAGAGCTCCTTCACTTTGCACGTGTGACTGTACAAGAGGTGGGACAGTCAATGACAGGTAGGGAAGATTTATCTGAACAAGGTCCACTTTAGGAAAAGATGAGCTATACCCTAAACTTCACTTTTTTAATCTAGTTATGAGGCAAAAAGGGACCTCAGGATGCCTGGCTCAGATGATGATGCAATGGAAGTGACATTCACATTGTGGGTGTGAGACGAATCCCATGAAGCTTTGGTGCTTCTGTTTCTTTGGTGGATCCAGAAAGGACAAGTCCTCTTCCCTAAGGTGTCCCCAGCTGTTGCTTTTGCAACACTCTGTCATCCGACCTATTATACTCTCCTTTCTCATTGCTCAGAGCAGAGAGACTAAATGGCTGATACACGATGCAGGCGCTGACCCCACAACTGGGAGCTGCAACCTGTTCCCTCAGCATTATTGCCGTTCCTGCTGTGATGCCCAGTCATTCAGAAGAACTTCCAGCTTGCACCGTGCCATCAACTTGTGCTCACCAGCGTGTAGGTCCTATCTCCAAACCTCACCAACTTTTCAGGTTGGGCTAAATCCTTGACGCCCTTGACTCCTGTTCTCTGTGGGTATCTCTCCTGCTTCTAAATCTCTTCTTCTCCTCCCCCACCACCCCTTCTCAGCAAACTCTGCTTGTGACTGCTGTTGCAACCATTTATGCATCTGTTCTCATGGCTTTCCATAAAGATCTGCCCCAGCTTTTGTTACAAGTGAGACACAGTGCCAACAGGTATGCAGAATTGTGAGAAGGATGTTCCCCTTGGATAAATGACACACCAGACATCATCATGGCCTCGTCTGCAGCTGGGAGGTTGCCCTTGAGTCTTGTCTTTATCTGTAGAGCATCTCAAGCCATTCCAGCATCAGGGACCATCAGCAGTGTCAGTTTGTGTATTGTGCATGATGTTGCCCCGACATGTCCCACTGTCTGCCGAGCTGACGCGAGGAAAAGCGAACATGCAATCCCTCAGGACAAGCTCATCCGCTCATCGGAGGAGACAGGCAGCACAGTCAGGCTGGCCAGTGGGTGCTTCTCCCCTGGAGGGAGTCACAGCAACCCATGGCACTTGGAAGAGATGGGCTGGTGGCTCCCACAGGGAATCCCACCTCCCAAATGCTCAGGTTCTCCCTCTGCCCTCTTCTGGGAGACACCTCCTTGGGATGAGCCTTCAGGTGCCCCACATGGGAGCCCACCAGCAAGCAGGACCACACGGGGAGCATCCTCCATCCTAACTCTCGTCTTCATTTTGTCTCTTCTCTTTCAGATTGCCTCCCTCTCTCTTTGTCTTTGCTTTCTCTCCATCTTTCCCCCTCATCCTTACTTTGGTATTCCTTTTTCTCCCCTTTTTTCTCCCCCCTCTCTCTTTTCTCAGCCCCACTTGGGCAGGCTGACACGCACACACACCAACACACACACATCCTTGTGCCAGCTGGAGCAGGAGCACCGGGTGCTCTGGAGCAGAATTACGCTCAACATTACCATAGTCAGCGGGTTAATGGGAGTCTACTGAAGAACTTTTTATGTTATTTTCTCCTGATGTGTCTGTGTGAATACCTGGCCCGCAGCGTCACCACGGAAGATTGGAAATGCTCCTGCCATGGACCTTTACACGGCACATTTTAGGATCCCCGCTGTGTTTTCTTTCCAATAAGAAGAAAGACCTGTCAGCATTAAGCAAATCAGCCGTACGTCTCACCTCCCTGAGCTGTGTCACACATGAATATCTGAGGGATTTTCCCCCCCCCAACTTTCTCTTTCCCTTCTCCCTTCTCCTTTCCCATTCCTGTCCTCTTGGTTTTTAACGAAAGAAAAGTTTAATGTGCTCACAAAGGAAAGAGAGAAATATCCATAAAACTCCAATTTAAACCTCTTTAACCCATTCCTCTGCTTTCCCTTTCAACCTGATAGCACACCCTTTTTTCTTCCTAATAGGAAGAAGGTTTGAATCTCTCAAGCAGCCGGAGGGGGAGAGAGAGGAGGATGAGGAGTGTGGAGGGGAAGGAAGAGTTTCTGCATGTGCATGACTGGTATAAGCAGGGCTTGTGGAGGTTTAAGGGAATGGAAAAGCAAGGATGAAGGAGGCAGAGACACAGGAGCTGCCATGAGAAGGGCAGGATTTTCCTTTCATTGCATTGTCTTCTCTTCCCTGCCCTGCCCAGGCTGCAAATTGTCAATGTCCAGGCATGCCCAAACAAGGGAGATGTGGAGCCAAATACAATAAATAAACCCACAAAATATTAAAAGCTGGGGACCTTTTACATCCCCTGTGTCTTGGGAATAAATCTGGGACCAAATTTGGGACCACCCTTAGAAAAACATGATCTGAAACTGCTCCAGCTCAGGAGTGGGCAATATCAGACACACCAAAAGGGTCCCTGACAAGGACACCTTGTTGAAAATGATGCAGCTTAGTTATGGTTCAGAAGAGCTATAAAATTTGGCCCCACAAGGCTTCAGAAGATGGTTTTCCCATCCTGCCCTGAGCTTGGGGCTTTGTGCACAGGCATGGAGGAGGGATTGATTGCCCCACAACTGTATAGAAAGGGATGGTCTGGGAGCCAGGAAAAGGCGGCTGAGCACAGGTATTTGTGCCGTAAGTGGAGTTCTTGAGGGAGATTTCCTTTATAACCTTCACCAGACCTTCCCCACTCAATCTTCCAGCTACCAGGGAAGGGCAAAATCCAAATGTGCAAAAAGACTTACTCCAGCCAGATAAGGATTGATACTGTTCATGTGCGAATACACAAAAGTACGCACACACCCTCCTTTGTCTGGGCTTTCATTGGCAAGAGACTGCGTGGATGCACGGCTTCAAAACCTTGCTTTCTGGGGTAGGAAAAGCAGGTTTGAGTTCAGCTTCTTTGCACTTTGCGTAGTTTTCCCCAAGCCAAAAAGCTGTTGGGCAGGATGAGGGAGAGGAAGGGAGAGCAGGAATTGAGCGCTACGTGAGTGTGTCTGCCCATGCAATCCGAGTGAAATGTCTTAAAAGGAAAAAGAACCCCACTGCAGACTGCTCGGCACCTCATACCTGTGCAAGGTCTCGTGCTGAGAGCCCAAGGAGCATCCGGTCAGGCTGAAAAAGAGGAGAGTCCGCATGAATCAACACCAGGGAATTTTCCCTTCCGGACCCCGGGATTGCCCATTTGAGTAATTTATCTTTCTTCCCCGTTAATGCTTAATTGATCCATGGCTCTAATTGACTGCACTTGAGACACACCATGCAGAAAGAGCTGGAGAAAGAGGCAGGATCCAAGGAAATTTAGCTATTTCCCGGATGTGTTCCTGGGAACTCAGCTGGGGATGTGAGATGCAGACACATGTGTGGGACAGCTGGGGTGGGTTCTGGGTCTCCAGGATTTTCATCCACCAAGAGCTCTCGTGTTTTTATCTACCTGGCCCTGTGCTGGTGATTCACTGTCACCCCCAAGCCAGCCCTGCCTCCCAGTTCTCAAGTCAGTCCATCTTCCATCAGCTCTGCTTCCTCACCCCTCTATGGCTTGTAGGGTTCCTGTAGTCCCATAGAACAGGCTGTCAGGTCTGTGGTGTAGGAACCCCTTCCAGCGGTGACAGTACTGACCAGGTCTCCTCCCTGCGCCTTCCCTCTCTGCCAAGAAGAGGATGTTGGCAACTAGGAAGATGACGACTCTCCCCATTCGCCTGCTCAAAACATGGGAAGGAGGAAGGGTGTCTATTGAAACGAGGAGGGTTTCTCTTGAATTCCTCTTGATTTCGCTTGGGAGCTTTGGTTTTGAGCTGAGGAAAAGGTCATTCCATGACATTTGTCACTGAGAAATGATCTTTTGTCTTTTTCTCCTGCAGCAACAGGCAATTCTTCCCAAGCATTTATTGAGAAGAATTATTGAGAAGAATGCCTACAGCTGGAGATGCCTAAGAAGGCTTCTGCACAGCTTGAATTGTAGCTTGGCCTCTCTCAGCTTCCAGGGACAGGTCCTTGCCTGGGATCCTTGGGGTCCTTCTAAATCAGTGTGCCCAGGTGACCAAGAAGGTCAACAGCATCCTGGCTTGTATCAGAAATGTGTCCAGCGGGACTAGGGAAATGATCATGCCTTTGTACTCAGCACTGATGAGGCCCCATCTCGAGCACTGTGTTCAGTTTTGGGCCCCTCACTACAAGAAAGACATTGAGGTGATGGAGCATGTCCTGAGAAGGGCAATGAAGCTGGTGAGGGGTCTGGAGAACAAGCCTTATGCGGAGCAGCTGAGAGAGCTGGGGTTGTTCTAGCCTGGAGAAAAGGAGGCTGAGGGGAGACCTCGCTCTCTACAACTGTCTGAAAGGATGGTGTAGTGAGGGGGGGTGTCTGTCTCTTTTCCCAGGGAAGAGGTGATAGGAAAAGAGAAAATGGCCTCAAATTGCACCAGGGGAGGTTTAGATTGGATCTTAGGAAAAAAACTGTCTTCACCAAAAGGGTTATCAAACATTGGAACACTGTGCCCAGGGAAGTGGTTGAGTCATCATCCCTGGAGATATTTAAAAGACGTGTAAATGTGGTCCTGAGGGATGTGTTTTGCTGGTGGACTTGGCAGTGTTGGGTTAAAGGTTGGATCTTAAGGGTCTTTTCTGGTATAAATGATTCTATGCTTCTGTGACTATTGGGAATGGCCTCTTGACCCATGATGATTGCAGAACTGTCCTTTTAAATCATTTGGGAGGCAGCTAATTGGGCTGGTCCATGGTTGCCCAGGGACTGCACTGGTAATTTAATGGTGACTGGATTCCAGATCCCCTACCATTGCCTCATTTCTAATACAGTCATAGCCCTAGTGACTCAGGAGGATCGGTGAAATTGCTCTCTGATGGGAGAACCTGAGAAATACCCAAGGCCTTGCACGAAGTCAAGCGAGTGAGTTGCACAGCCAGTTGTAAACCCCCCAAACGGCTGGGGCTGCATCGTGCAATCCCAGCTTCCCACTGTGCCTTTCCCAGCTCCTGGTGACTTATTGCCTCTTGGTTCTGGTTCATCCACGCTCCAGCTCATGTTGGCTGCCTACAGCTCTCAGCACACCCATCTGCCCCTGGCAGCCCGCTGACTTCATCCCTCCACTGCCTGGGACACACGCCAGGGCATGGGAATAACACGTCTCACCTTCCCCAGGGTGCACTTCTCTGAAGGCAACCGAATTGCTGAACTGAGCAGAACCATACTGAGCTATCAACCTTTTACCTTGCAAACCCAAATTTGGTGAAATGAAGGGAAACACTGTGAAAGCTGTGCTGCCACTGAGTTGTGGCAGAGCTCATGCTGCCTTCCTCCATCCCGTGATGCTGAGAACCGCGGTACCAAGCCACGATGTCTGAAGCAAGTGAATGTATTGAACACTGCTATGGGGATGACTTAATGGTTTAGGGATGTGATGCTGCCTTTGAATGCAACAGGTCCCAGTGGATGCCTTGATGAGCCCTGCAGCAGAAAAAAATCCTCTAAACCAACCGACAAGCTTATTTATTATTAATAGTATTGCACACTTCATTCATCAGCTCTTCAGCAGTGCAGCAGCATAGCTCTGCAGCCACTTTGGGTGGGAAAGGACACATTGGCTCCCTTGAGGAGGGAGCAGAGGGCCCAAGATAGAGTGGGGCTGAGACTAGAAGCCCTAGACTTTTACCCCAGACACAGAAATGCCAAGCTGTGTCATTTATGTTCCATCCAAGAGGGTGCTGCCCTCTCACTCACATGTAGGGCTGGTGGCAGAGGGCAAAACCAAGCATTGAAATGGCCAAAACCCAGTGAAGACGTGGGCCTGAAAGAGCACTGCCTTGTGTTGTCCCCTGATTGCCATCTGACTCCATTTTCCCTGTGATCAGGGGTGGCAAGAAGATCTGGCTTGGGGCTGGCAACCACAAAAACCCTCTCTCTATTGAAGTTAAACATTCCCAGCTCCAGCTCCCAAGGACAATGGGCAAGAAATGGATGATTTTACACTATTTAAACCTCTTACCTTGTAAAACAGAGCAACTGCATCCAAACTGCTGGCTGAGCACCCTTGAATTTACCAATGTGGGGGGCTCCCCAGCTCAAGAAGGACAGGGAACTGCTGGAGAGGGTACAGCAGAGGGCTATGAAGATGATGAGGAGACTAGAACATCTCTCTGATGAGGAAAGACTGAGGGACTTAGGTCTTTTTAGTCTGGAGAAGAGAAGACTGAGGAATCTTATCAATGCTTATAAATACTTAAAGGGAGGGTGTCAAGAGGAAGGGGCCAGTCTTTTTTCAGTGGTGCCCAGTGACAGGACAAGAGGTAATGGGCACAAACTTGAATAACAGAAATTCCATCTCAACATGAGGGGGAACTTCTTTCCTGTGAAGGTGGCAGAGCCCTGGAACAGGCTGCCCAGGGAGGTGGTGGAGTCTCCGTCTCTGGAGACATTCCAAACCCATGTGGAAACATTCCTGTGCAACCTGCCCTGGGTGGACCTGCTTTGGTAGGGAGGTTGGACTGGGTGATCTCCAGAGATCCCTTCCAATCCCATATAATTCTGTGATTCTGTGAACCAACCTAGGTCTTGTTTATGGCCAGCCATGGATAAGCCTGGGGTCCTATGGCAAAGCCATCCTGATGCACCACAGAGCCCTCATAGCCTAACAGAGTGGAAATATGCCCTCAGCATCCATCAAACAGAGAGGAAGAGTGTGGGGCACAATGAGCCAAACCACCCTGGGTGGTCCTGAGAGCATCCTTCCAGCTGCTTGGTCCCCAGAATGGAAAGGAAGGGTGGGAGGGCAGGTGAAGGGGGCGAGCGGTGCGCTTCTGAGCGCTTCCTTGGCAAAGGGCTTTAATGCATCGAAAAGTGGAAGGTTTCACATCCGATTCTTGTCACGGGCAGCCGGGCTAATCGGCTGGATGCCATTTCCAGGGGGAAGGAAGGGCCCTGGCAGCGGGCAAGCCACTTTGCTCAGAGGGGCTGCTGCCCTTAAGAGGCTTTTATTGCGGTTGCTCGGCGGCTCGGCAGAGAGGTGTGCTGTCATTAGAGTGACACTAAAAGTATCCAAAGATTAGCAATGACGGACTGACTGACCTGTCCCTGTCAAGTCTGAAGTATTTGTGGGGGGGAGATAGGGGGAGAAAAGGGGAGGGAGAAACAGCCTTTCCCCCCGAAAAGGATGATTTGGGATGGGCAATGAAAAGCTGTCACTAACTGGACTTAGATCCTTTCCAATGATCGCCTCAAATCAGTTCATAAATCCTGAAAGGAGATTTGTAAACCACCCTCCCTGGGAACACAGAAATTTGGCCTTTTCCCCGCCTTCAGCAGAGCTGGATGAAGAGCAAATTTCCGGCTTTGAAGACGTCGCCAATCCACCTCTTTGCCAGGGTTTTGCAAGGAGACCTGGGGAAAGCCATGGGCTGGCAGTGACATTGGTGTCTCTGAGTCCTTTCAGCTGAGAATCCCCCTTCTGATTTAGTATCCCTGCCCATGTCAGGGGAATGGAACTAGATGATTTTTAAGGTCCCTTTCAACCCAAACCATTCTATGATTCTCAGCTATCAGGCTGTGATTCTAAGGGGATGGTGCTATTGTTCCTCTGTGGAGAGAGCCAACAACGCTTCCTTCAGTGACAGGCAGAGTTATGCTAGAGGACAGCAACCAGTTTGCATAAAATCCTCTCTCTTTCCCCTGCCATTTTTCAGAAGCCTGGTCCCCTGAGTTTGACGTAGGATTAGCCCTCATCCCAGGTGTAGGTTGTGACCCTCTCCATGGGAAGAGCCCATCCTGCACCCCAGATGCACACGAGAAAGCAATTTTTAAAATATTTCCTGTCATTGTGGTTAAATCTTTCCTGTATCTCTGCATCCCCCCTACAAGAGAGCCCTATCAGAACCTCCCCCTTGGACCTTGGCTTTTGACCTTGGCCAGGGCTGACCTGGGCAGGACTCCCAACTTGCTGCTGCCAGTGGTGCTCCTGGAGTCCTTCCACTGCTGCCAGCATATCTCGTGTGCCTGTTCCCCATGGATACCTCTCCTCACTGCTCCTTCACAACAAGGCATTTCCCAGACACAGCTCCATTATTCCGCTACTGAGCTGATTTTTTCCTTTTAATTCTTCTCGCAGAAAATGTATCTAATTTCTTTTCCCTTCCACCTCCCCTCCTCCTCCTAAGCCCCCTTCCCGACTGCTTGCAAAGAGAGGTTTCGAGACCAATTTCAAGGTGGATTCAGCACTGGGAGATTGGGGAATTTAACATCAAGAAGTTGTTTGAGGCTGTGGAGTGGTCTGAGCTCCCTCCTGAGCTGGAGGAGTCCTACGAAGCCCTTAGAAATGCAGCTCCAGCTAATCAAACCCGCGGAGAGCCAGAAGGACTCCTGGGGGTGGTTTCTATACAGGCTACTTAAAACTCAACTCTCCAGTAAAGGCAAGGACAGACAGGGAATAAGGGCACAGGATTTGGGACATGACAGTTCCCTCGCTGGCTCCGCTGTGGGAGCTCTTGGTCAAGTTGCTTCTCACCCTTGAACCCCAGTTTTCCCACCTGGTCTGTGATGTTGACAATGGTGAGCTCCTCTGTAGAGACCGATGGGAACCTGCTGCAAATGGACTGGAGGAACAACATGTTGTCCTTAAAGATTGGCTGGCAAAACCAGAAAATGGCAAAGCTGATGGGCAGCAATGGGACCTCACAAATTCTCTCCTCTTAAACATTTGGGTGTCTTTCCACTCAGCTGTGATGGGCCAGGTGGATAATTTGGTTTTTGCATACAACACTGGCAGATCCCTTTGCAGTTCCTCACCCACAGGACTTCTTCCATTCTTCAGGGTTCCTTTTCTGGAGAGAAGTTTGGCTGAAAAGCGGTGGTAGTGAGTGGTGGGACCCAGTGGTGCTCAAGGTTTGGGTGACCAGTGTGATCCTAGACTGACTGGTGGGAAGATCCTCTGGAGTCTGTCATCCTGTATGTGTTTTGCCCTGTTTGGGATGAGAGTGACTGCTGGCTCATGTTCAATGTGGCATCAGCTGTCACCACATAGCACCATGGTTGCTCAACTACTCAGTTCCCAGCCAGCTCTCAACCGGTTTCCAGTCAATTCCCAGTCTGGTGTCACTCCAACCCCAGCACAGAGCTTTGCACACCTCCTTGTTGACCTTCATGATGTTCCTGTTGTCCCAGCACTTCTCAGGGTCCTGTAGACCAAGGCTCTGCCATTCATCGTGCCAGTTTCCCCTCCTTATTAACTGTTACCCACAAACTTGTGGAGGAAGCATCTCCATCCAGGTCATTGATGATATTGAACAGCTATCAGCTGCACCATCAGCCCCAGCGGTATTTCACCACTGTCATATTGGGAAATGAATAAGTTCACTCCTCAGCACAGAAGACAGGAGAGTTCTACTCAGCTCCATGGAGTCCATGAAAGTCCAGGGGATGGTGTGTATTGGGAACAGCCACTTATCCTTCTACACAAGCAGATACCACCTAAGCTGCCTGATGGCACCAAAAGACAAAGAATTAAAAGCTTACCGAAAGAATGTTTTTTGCTTGTTTTGTTTTTTTTCCAAAGTGAGACACTGTTTGGCATAATGTCTGGGATTTATCTTGATATAGTGAAAAATACTGGGCATTTACCTGATAAAGAGGATTGTTGAAGGGGGAAAATCTCTTTGGCCGGGGAAGAAAAAGTGATGAATGAATTCCAGGCACTTTTTCTTCCCTGGGGGCTTCTGCTTTGTGCATGGCCAGGATGTTTTGGTGTGGTCATTCATCTGCTACAGACACTGGCAGTGGTGGTTGCTGTCCTCTTTTGGGGCGAAAAGCACACAGTCCTGGGGGAGCCAGTGGGAGCAGTGCAAGGTTGGACCACAGCCCTGTGTGGGTTCCACACAACTACTCATCTCTGGTTTAGGAAGCCCTGGAGCTCACGCTGGAGGCTGTACTGTGGCCCTTATCTCACACCTTTTCCTAAACTACCTCATGCACTTGGATAGCTGACCAAACAGCTTGGGACGGTAGGGTAAATCCATGTTCTTCCATCCTCTTGTGTATCCCTGCCTGCTCAGTGCATGAGAAGAGGAATCTGGACCCTCTGAAAACACTGACATTTCAGAAATAGTGTTTAAGGAAGATTTGCATTCCCAAAATCTGGGAAATCTGCAGAATCTGTGAATATGGGAACAGCCTCCTGGAAACAGGCAGGTTTGCTCTCTCAAAGCCAGAAGTGCATCATGTTTGTTTCAATGTTCTATGCTGTGATAATAAATAAACCGAACCCAGACCGTCCAGTTTACCTGCAAACCTCTGAAGACTTTTTCTTTGCAAGTGTCTCTCCGCTCCGTGTTTCCTGGAAGCTTTCAGACTTTGCCCAAACAGCATTTTTCTGATGCTCCATGAAAAATATTTGCTCAGCTCTTCTGGCAAGCATGAGCTCCGAGGAAGTCGAAGGCAAGGGATTCACCTTGCCCTGGGCTGCTGAAAACTGCTTTGCTCCACAGCTCTTGTTGGAGATGAGGAGGAGATCAGTGTGTTGTGAGGCCAGCAACAGTCACGGGGGATGTGCAAAGACAGTGGTATCTGGGACACATGTAATTCCAGGCAGGAGTCTCCCTCCCATGCTCTGACCACAGCATCTTTCACGCTTACTCTGTGCTTGAGAGATTTAAGGGTTGGAGAGGAGGACGTAGAGACGTTTATCAGCAGGTGAATGAAAGGAGATGGTCTCAAGATGCTCTTGAAATGGTCTCAGATTGTGCCAAAAGTGGTGGCCAGAGAGGTCAGGGTGTATTGCTGCACCGTCTTGGAGCGTCTTACCATAAAACATCTCACCTATTTGGGCTCCTGCTTGCACAAGCCGATCCCTTATGACTACAGCTTTTTGAAAAGCTGATACCACCCACAAAGAGAAAGCTCACCTTGACTTGAGGCTTTTCCAAGAGCCACCCCGTCCTGAGCTGCTTCCTTGCCCAATAAGTCTTTCCTGCAAGTGACACTGGGTCTATCTAGGAAATCTTGCCTGTCTTGGCCACAAGATGTGGGCTACCCACGCTCTGGTGGAGGGTCATCTTCTTCAACAACCATTGCAGTTTTCTCCCTGTTGGCATGTCCCAGAGCCTACCCAAACCAGCTGGTGAATGGCAATTTAGGAGTACTCAAGATCTGTGGGGAAAGAGAAGCGGATTTCATACAAATCCAGCCAACAAACATGAGGAAGGGATGAGGAAGATTTTCTTAGCCCTCCCCCGGAGCTGCCACGATCTGATTCTTTGCAGGATGCTCCCCAGCCTGATGGCTTCTTCTGGGCCATGATGGATGAGTTTGCACCTCTGTCCGCCTTCCTGGAACTGCTTTGCAATTGGTAGCAGTGGCCAGGAGGGCTCCCAGGGGCTTGGTGAGGATGGGGAGGGGTAGGGGGAAGCTGGTGGAGGAAAGGGGGGTGACCAGGGGGATGTATTTGTATGCGGAGCTGCGGTGGATGTCAGTTAATGGAGCCGGGTGATTCAGCTGCTGCGGAGGAAGCATCAAGGGATGCTTTACGCCCTGGTACTGCTGGCAGGAACATCCTGGAGGCTCCTCAGCACATAAGTAACTACAATGGGTGATTGCTTAATAATTAAAGATATGTAGCGCTTGGATTGCCTCCCGGAGCCGGACCAGAATGAGGAGAGCAGGGCACAGTGGGAGGAAAACTTCCCGTCTTACAGGAAATCTTCCCCTGCCCAACCTCTCCGCGGTCCCTACACCTGCCGAGGGACTTGGCTGGAATCAATTCCCCTCTGCTTGCAGTCAGAGGAAGCGGCGGGCTGCCATTGGGATCCTGCCACCAATTAACCAAGTGACCTTGGTGTGCTGCTTTCCCTCCCACTGTGCCTCAGTTTCCCCTCTCAGAATTGGGATGTTGTCTGGAGGTATGGAAGTATCTCATGGGAGGAGTTAGACCCAGCTGGGTAGTCACAGGGGGGAAGGTGGGGTGCTTAGTGTGTGGTCCTGGAGGCAGTTTTTTGTCTTTGAGATGGTAAATCTGCTTTTTTCCAGGAGATGTTCTGCTCTTCCCGTGTTCACAGAGTCTGGAGATTTC
Organism: Arenaria interpres; assembly: GCA_013399435.1. Classification (NCBI taxonomy): domain Eukaryota; kingdom Metazoa; phylum Chordata; class Aves; order Charadriiformes; family Scolopacidae; genus Arenaria; species Arenaria interpres. Next base: position 136,009 of record VXAK01013908.1, on the reverse strand, counting down.
CCAGATTTGGGGAGTGTAAGTTTTAATCATAGAATCATAGAATAGTTTAGGTTGGAAGAGACCTCTAAAGGTCATCTAGCCCAACCTCCCCTGCGATGAGCAGGGACATCTCCAACATAAGATCACAGAATCATAGAAATGGCTAGAGTTGGAAGGGACCTTAAAGACCATGTAGTTCAACTGCCCTGCCCTGGGCAGGAACATCTTCAACTGCATCAGGTTGCTCAGAGCCCATCCAACACGACCTTAAATTTTTCCAGGTATGGGGTATCTACTACCTCTTTAGGAAACTTGATTCAGTGGTTTAATCATCCTTAAACCTTTTGGAGCCTGATCCAGCATAGTAGAAAATGATATTACCACCCTGAAAAGAGCAGCTGATGGTAACCCTGGGCTGCAGGATGGGCAGATGGAGCTGGATATTGCACCCCGTGGCCAGGAAAGCATTGACATGACACCCCCCAAGCCCCCAAGTGGGGACGATGAGGAGCCCGGCGGCACGGGCCACCGCTCCCTGACAGATCCACTTTATTTACAGGCCTGATTACAGGCGACACATGAGCGGATTTATTAACTCTGCTCTCCCGCTATTTGGAGCCTTGTAGATAAATGGCAGAGCCCGGGGCCAACGCTAAAACTCAGTTAACATTAAAGTGAAGGATCTGCCGGTGCTTCTGCCGGGGGCGAAGGGGAGCGGATGCGCTTTTCTTTGCAGTCAGACGCCTGTCCCTTGAGCGGGAGGTGGTGGTTGGGTTTTTTTTGCCTTTCCCCAGGGTGGATGTCACACGCAGGGAGGGCGGGATGGGGGATGCTGACTCAGCGCCCGCTGCTCCGCTGGCTGGCAAGACAGAGTGGTGGTTGGGACATTGCCTTTCCCGTGCCCCTGGGGCTGTGGGGCAGGTGAGGGCTTTGCTGCGTGGTGTGGGGCTGTGCTGAGCCTGCTTTGCCCCCCAGGCACTGATCCTGGTCCAGGCTAAGCGATGTCAGCCCAGAGGATATGCATGTGTGTTAAGACCTTGTTTTTATCATGCTGATCCTGCATAAATCATGATAATTGACCCGGGAGTCAGGGATATCATAGTGGTGTCAAACTGGTGCAAGAGAAGAACGAGACCCTCAAAGCCCGTCCCTCATCCCTGCATTGTAATTCTCATTTCCTTCTGATTAATGAGTCTGAGTTACATTTTAACTTCCTGGGGTGAAAATACTGATTTGTTCTCGCTACGAGGATGGAGGAAGAGCTCGGGGAGCTGAGGGACAGCCTTGCATCAGGATCAGCCAGCCTTGACCCGTCTTTCCTGTCCCTATGAATCCCCTTTTCCTTCCTCTGCAGCCGCCAAATTGTTTTGTCCCTGCCTTGGCTTGTGCCTAGAATTAGCCCCATGCTGCCCAGACTTCCCCATTTTCAATAAGTTTTTCCCTCTGGGATTAAACCCTCGGAGAGGCAGGGTCTGCCCTGGCACCAGAGCCCACCAGAGAAGACCTGTCGTGTCACTGCAAAGTTCATGCCCTGGGGACTGAAATGGTCCAGCAACGGAGCGCTCTCTCAGGGCTCAACCAAAGCTGCCTCCTTTTTCTGAAGTTCATGCTTAGCTGAGGAGTCAAAGAAATTCTAATTCACAAAACACTTGATTTGACAAGAAAGACGTCATTCTGTTTCTGCTTGGGGTGATTTGAAAGCAAAGCTTTGCTTGGACACTAAAGGAATTGAGGGGGGAGAGATCTAAGAGGTAGAAAATCATATCAGTGAGGCTCCCAAAGAGTCAAAATGAAGCTTTTCAAGGGCCCCATGTAAGGGAATAAATTTGCCTTTTAGAAAGTTTTGCTGGTGTGAGGGCAGCAGCCGTCCAGTAAAATGGGAAGTGGAAAATATGGAAGCAGGTTTTAAATGTCTACATGGGTATGAATGTGTACACGGCAGCCATAAATGTAACGTGGGAACCGATGTGTAAAGGTGTATCCAATGTGGAGAATCACTGCTGGCCTTAAATCACCATCCCTGGAGATATTTAAAAGATGGGTAGACGTGGTGCTGAGGGATATGGTTTAGTGGTGGTTTTGGCAGTGTTGGGTTAATGGTTCGACTCAATGATTCTAAAGGTCCCTTCCAACCCAGATGATTCTATAAATTTGGGAGATGCAGGTGACTCCACAGAGGCCTTGGAAGTGAGCACCAAAGATGCTGGAAAATCTATCCCCCTTCCCGTGCCTCAGTTTCCCTAGCAGCAAAGTGGAGCTGTTTTCTCCTTTCCTACTGCGGGGGTGGGAGATAGGAGCTGCTTGGGCTTTGCTTTTTCCGGCATGATTGGGTTTTCTGAGAGCTCAGCACTTCCGCAAAGCCGGTCCTTGCTGCTTTTAAAGTGCTGCAGGAGTAAGGCTACGCCGGATACCGGAGCCAGGGTGGAAGCAGGTAGTGCAGACAGCTATCTCCATGGATGGGCTGATACCGCAGACGGGCCAGGGCAGGGGGGAGAGGATCAATAACGCAGATATGGAGAGAGCCTGGCCCGGCGCGAATAAGCCCAGCTTTGTAAATGAACCCTGAGCTCTCAGGGCTCCCCGGTAAAGGCTGTTGTTATCTCCAGACACTCCGGCTGTCTGGGTCTTTTCACAATACAGAGACGTGCCGACCAGGATATGAGTCAGCTAACAGGGCTCTTTCCCTGATCGCTGACCGAGTGCCGGCCCTGACACCGCTTTGCAATGTTGGCTGATGCCTGCCTGGCGTGGCTTGCACCTCCTCGGAGGGCAAGGACCGGCCAGGGAGTTATTCCCTCATCCATCCTACCTGATTTCTCCTGTAGTCCATCCTAAGATGTCATAACAGTAGCCACCCATGAGCTCTCCAGCCATCAAGGCAAGGTGTTCATCCTGAGGTCATGAGTAAAAAATGCCAGGCAAAAGGTATATGGATTTATTCCTTCATTGCAGGGCGTTAGGGATGATGCAAACAGCCATTCCTGGTCCACAGAGCTTCTGGCTTTACCCATGCAGTCCATAAAACTGGAGAAGCAACCAGGAAGAACCACCCCCCTAGACCAGTTGGCTTATGCACCGATGCAATCCAGCTACAAGAGCATCACAAGGAAGGCTGGAAAAGGTACACGATCTCCAAGCCCTAGCTCTGCCTTCCCAGTCCAAGGTTGGGATTGGGAGAAGAAAATAGCAGGTTGGTTCTCTCCAGAGCTGGTCAAACCCAAGGTCTGTCGTGCTCCACATCCTGCCTCTGAAAACTGCCCACAGCTGACGCCTGGAGAAATGCAAGGCAGGAGGAACAAGCAGAGTGTTCTCAACAACTTGTGCCCAGGGACCTCTTGAAGTCAGAGGTGTTGCCCTCTGTATTATGGCAGGGGATGGATTTTTTCCTCTGTGAATGTGCCCATCATCCACGCAAACTTTTTAACATCCTGCAGCAAGGAGTTCCTCGGCTTGATTGCAGAAAGCAGCAGCCGACGGTAACTTTGGCCTGGCAGGAGGCATCTTTGCTGCTTCTGTTCTGCAGAGACCGGGGAAAACCAGTTCAGCTGTGTGAGAAGAGGAAAGACCTGTGAAATATGAGCAGCCTAAGCACAGCAATCCTTTACAGCAATCCACACACGCTGTTCCCAAACTGGGACCTCTTAACCTTAACTCTGCCCTTATTGCTTCTACCCTGAAGGCTCGTGTTTGGAGCCCCCCACAACATACTCATTAATAAAGTGAAATCTGGACCAGAGGATCTCTTTGGCACATTAATGCAGGCATTTCCCCCCTCCCCAGACCCTGCTTCTCCTTTCTCCCCCCTTCCCATCTCATTTCCTCCCGAGCCAAAGAAATCTGTCTGCCTGATAGATGGCTCCTGACAAGCTGAGCAGCTAAAGATCACATGTCAATAGGGCTATAATTAGGAGAATTGAGCCCTGTCAGGGCCGGACGGATATTTATCTGAAATCAATGGCCAATAGGGTGGAAGGAATGAAGATGTGGGAGTGTTTGCTTTGGAGCTGCCACAGCTTTTTACACCCTGTCTGCACAGGGATCCTGCCGGCCTGGGCTTTCCTGCTGCCTGAAAAGGGGGAGGATTATAGCATTAGCCATGGAGATCTGCCCTGGCCTCTCAGCACCCGCTGACCCCTTTCTGGATGTGCATGCACCCCCCAGGTGGGGATGGCAACAGGAAAAAGTGAGATGGGGGGGCTGGTTGCAGACAGAGGCTGTGATTCATAGAATGCTTTAGATCGGAAGGCACTTTAAAGGTCATCTAGTTCCAACCCCCCTGCTTTGGGCAAGGACACCTCCCACTCAACCAGGTTGGTCAAAGTCCCGTCCATTCTTGAATACCTCCAGTGATCGGGCATCCACAGCTTCTCTGGGCAACCTGTTCCAGTGTCTCCCCACCCTCATAATGAAAAATTTCTCCCTGAGATCTAATCTAAATCTCACCTCTTCCAGTTTGAAGCCATTACCCCTCATCCTTTCACTACATGCCTTTGTAAAAAGTCCCTCTCCGGCTTACTTGTAGGCCCCCTTCAGATTCTAGAAGGGGCTATAAGGTCTCTCCAAGGCCTTCTCTTCTCCATGCTGGACAACCCCAACTCTCTCAGCCTGTCCTCACAGCAGAGGGGCTCCAGCCCTCCCAGCATCTCCATGGCCTCCTCTGGACCCACTCCAACACGTCCATTCAACTTTTTGCTCTTCCTCTCAATGAGGAGGAGCATGTTAGCAACCCCAGGTACCAGGGCTAGGATCTCAGGTGTACTCAGGGGATGTAGGACTGGAGAGATAGCAGTTGGTGGGGACAAGGATGTTGTCACGTCTCATCACCAGCTGAGACGGAGCTGGGGTATCACCTAGACGCTCACATATAAAACCTGGCCTAAATCTCCAGGTGGGGAATAGCCCTTCATGTCTGTGACAACGCTACCAGGGGAGGTGCTGCAAATGTTAAGGTTGAGATTTAGGCATTAGCTTCCTCTCTGGAGGATGTTAGAGGCCATCTAGGGGGGCTGGGTCACTGCAGAGATTTTGTGGCAGCAATCCCCACAACTTTTCTGAGAGAACAAGGACCTTCCAGTCTTCCAACAGCTCCTGTGATGCTCTTAGCACTGGCTCAGGATGGGGGGTTTGCACTGAGACAAACACCAAGACTTGCTCTCCCTTGGACTGGGGTACGAATCCTTTTTGCAACCTTTCATGCAAAGAAAATCTCAGAAGGCCCTGGGTCCTGGGAAACCCTTAAGCATCTGCTTTAATGCTTTGTTGGTGCAGGGGTCAATGGCCCAGCCTCAAAGCTTTTCAGCTCTGAAAACAGCTGAGGTTAAAGACAGAAACGGTTTGGAAATGCTTTCGGGCACCAGGCAGGATGGAGGCTGGAGTTACACACACCAGAGGAAGGCAGCAGGGAGGAAACGACCACCCCTTTGCCTGGGGAGCAGTGCTGTGAGTGAAGTACCACAGCCCAGTGTGGCCATTCAACCCCAGGACTGAAAAGAGCTGAAGGAAATCTTTGTAATTCCAGCCCAGTTCAGCTTTGTCCTCCCCACTGCTTGAGGAGGTGGCAGGGGTTGACCCCAGCTACTGGGGTCTATCATCTCCAGCTAGGCATGGACCTCACCCCCGGAATCCAGTAGGATAACACGCTGTTGGCAGCAGGCAATGCATGCTGCCTGGGCTGAGCACATGCAGCTTTCCCATCCCGCAAAGTCTGCCCCTATTCAACCAGCATGCAAAAATCAAAGCTCGTAAAAATTGCCAGGGATTAGTACTTAGAATTAGCGAAATCATCAATTCCCCGTTGGGGCATTAGGGATCAAAGAGGCTCTCCCAGCTTGCTTGCCTCATGACAGCATCCTCACGCCCTGTGCATGGCCGAGATCCCGACCGCTGCCCGTTCATCACACGTCAGTGTATCCACCAGTCCCCACAGTCCTTCTCCAGAGTCATTTCACTTCTGAGAGCCCAAACAACTTGGAGGGAGAAACCAAGGGAGGGGGAAGGACCCAGGGCCCTCCCCATGGCTCAGGCAGCAGATGACACGTAGCTTGGTACACTCCTAATTTATTGCTTCTGTAATTGGGGTTAATTAGTGGTGACCAAATTTATCTTCTCGCCTCTCATTAATCCCAAACACAAAAGAACCCTGTTTGCAATCAATTGCTGTTTAATTACAGCACAATAGCTGCCTCCTGAGATCGAAATCCCTGCTGGTTTGAGGTCTTGACGGTGAGGATGGGAGTGGAAAGATGCAGCTTGGAGGAGCTGAAGGATGAGGATGCCAGTTGGGACTGGCATCGTGTACTCCAGGGGCCTGTGAGGTTCACAAAGAGCAACGTGAGGTCTCCTTGCCCTGACTGAAGGATCAGGCAGTGGGTTTCACATGGGGAGAAAGGGTTGGATTTTTTAAACAGGTCCTCATGCAATGGAAGGACAACTCAGTCCAGGGTGGTGGAGATGCTGGACAGTCCTGGGATGCCCTTTTGGCTGTGATGGTTATTAAAAAGGATGGCTCACCTGCAGCTCCTGCCTTCAAGATCTTGCTTGTCTGGGAAGCCAGGGCACAGGGGACATCCTGCTTGAGATTTACATCCTCCAACAGCAGCTCCCATTGTTTGGTTGTAGACCTCAGAGGCTCTGGTGGACCCTGTCGCCACCACAGCAGAGGCAGTAAAGCTGCCTGTGAGCTATAAAGGACCCTGCTGGGACGCTGAAGGAAAATGCAACATTTGGACAGAAAACACGTTCTCCATGATGTCTGGCCTTGGAGAAACCATTGAGAGGATATTTGGTCCTCTCTCAACCTGAAGGCAATCAAAAAGGAAACTCCTTCAGCCAGGAGAACAAGGAACCAAGGTACCACCACTGTCTGGGGTTTCGTTGGTCTGACTGAAGGTGTCTGAGGTGACTGTAGGATTACCCACAAGAGCGTGAAAAGTGAGTGAGATGGGGAAAAAAGTGAACTGTGAGAAAGCTCTTACTTCTGCAGGAAAGCTCTGATTCCTCATGCTGGACCCGAGCCATTTCTGGGGACAGGCTGACTCACTTACCCCAGGAACCCCACCTGAGAGCCCCAGATTGCTTTTTTGCCAGGAGATACATTTCCTTGGCAGTGGTACCTGTCCTGCCCCCTCATTTACCCAGATAAATGTATACTCGGTTAATGCTGTGAGTATTAAATAAACTCCCCGCCTTAGCCTGCTCGCCTCTCCCTCCCTGCTCTTTAGGTGCCATCAATCTGCGGGATTATTGAGCCCGGTTTTGGAGTTAGTGGCGTGTTGAAAATGCTCCGGTCTTCCCTTTATCACTTTCAGATCAGCTCATTGGATGGGAATCCATCAGGGAAAGTAATGGGAGAGGCCGTGCTGATATATGGCTCTGCGTTACTGGATCAATCGGGCTCTCGCCTCCCCTCCGGCACGGGGGCTGTGCAGATCCAGGACTGGTGCTACTCCACTTCCTGCTGTTAAAACACCAGATTAATCAGCACCTTCTATTCCTGCAGGGGTTTTGTCCAGGCATGTGCTGGAGTTGCCCTGGATGTGATAAAATATCAGCTGTGTCAGAAACAAGGTCCCCTCTTGGGACCTCAACCCCTGACTCAAGCCACTTGCTGACACTTATTTATTGCATTTAGTATTTAGGTGGATTTAGGGGTTAGGCAGCAGCCAGAAGCTGCATGTTGTGCTTTAAAACCATCATCTACCAAAATGCAGTTGCTACCAGGGTGCAGCACAGAGGGTGCTGAGGTGGTATGTCCACCACCGCGGCCAGGAGTCAGGACCAGGACCTGGTTTTTGAGCTGTTTTTCCACCTGGGCATCAACAACCACCCTCTCCCCAGGCCTTGTGTGGATTCAGAGGGAAGAGCACCACCTACTGAGTCTCCCTCACCTCTTTCTTCCCCCCCCCCCCCTTTTTTTTTTTAATATAGTTTATTTCTGTTTGTGTTCCCAGACAGACTCTGCTTTGCGCTGGGAAAGGCAGGAGCACGTTTAACTCAGAGCAACCCTCCTGATCTCTCCAGACAATTCTGCTTGCATCGTTTTTCTTGCTAAGCTGCTTGTGTTAATGAGACTCGCTTTCCTTGGGATCTTTCTGCTTCCTGCCTTTGTGAACTAACAGCTCCTCCAGCCTGATGCCTCCCCAGGTGCCGATGGGCTTTCTCTCCGAGCAAGTGTATGCATGGGCAGGTGTGGGAAATGAAAGAATTTAGATAAGTTTTGACTCAAAATCTAAATCAAAGCTAAACATCAGAGAGTTTGACTCATGAACCACAAACAGATGCAGCGATATAGTTGTCTACACACATGTGTACATATGTGGGTGTGCATACGTAGGAGCAAACGCCTGGATGCGTTTTGGCCCTGGCTGAGGATTTAGGGAATTAGCTGAAGACTTTCACATCTGGGTTCAGTTTCTCGCCCTGACACAGCCCTCCCTTTTCATATTGACTAAGCACGTAAAAGAATCCTCGAAAGCAAGCTGGGAGAAATGCAGAAAAATCTCCCCTAGTGTTTCTTGAATGTTTTTAATTGGGAGACTATTTAACATTTTAGGAATAAGGACAGAGTCCAGCTTCTGTATTATTCCCCCAAAGAAATCGATTTCCCCCATTTGCAACCAGTGCAAAATTAGATTAAACATTAAATGTTCTTTTATTATTTCTCCCTGCTTTGTTTATTTGTTTGCACCATGAAAGTATGTTTGTGAGTGTTTCTTCCCAGGGACGGCACAGGCTATTTTGCAGAGATTTACAGACAGAATCACAGAATGATAGACCAGGGGTCTTCAACCACTGAGTCACTTCACCTGCCTCCAACCAAATCATCTGTGGTCTCAACGTTGTGGATATCACTAGCAGGCAGATCTAAGTGGGAGGTGGGAGTGAGGAGAACCAGCTCCTTGTCAGACCACAACCTTTTCTATTTTCTTCTTCTTGTCTCATGTGAAACTGAGGGGCACCAGGTCTTTGCATTGAGGAGAAAAAAACCCATATAATCCCTGTGGGTAAAGTCTGGCTGACATGGCAATGCCAAGGGCTGGCTGCACCCTCAGACACCAGCTTCTGGCACTGCTCAGGCATGGGTGTTTCATCTCCCACGGGTGACCCCATCCCAGAGAGGTGTCAGATCCCTCCTGTGCCTCTTGCACCCTCTGAGTATCCCTTGTGCAAGGAGAGGGGGAGTCAGCCTGGCCCTATACCCACCCTTGGTGAAGAGAAAATGAGGACCCAACAAGAAAAGACCACGGGGTGGGCTCAGCAATGCTAAGAAGACAGAGGGGATCATGCAAGGGCAGATAAGGAAGGACAGAGCAAAACATGGGTTCTGGGAGGTCCCCAGGTCTGGGAGCTGATGAAATGTCTTCTCCTGTAACCCACCAGCCTTGTGTGCATCCACAGCAGCATACAGCACTCTACAAAACTGGGCACTGAACTGAAGAAAGGGGGCAAATGCAGCTGGGGAGCTGAGGCTGGAGAAGCCTGGCTTCAGAGGCATCTCTTCAGCCTTTGGCAAGAGGCTGGTGACCACCTAACCAGCCAGCTTGTGTAGGAGCTTGGGATTCTGTAGTAAACCTCCCAAAAGCCAGGAAAATATGGCCTACGAGGAAGGGTTGGGAAGACATCAGATTGTTTAGTCCAAAGACTGAAGGGAGATGGGATAACAGCCTGCAATTATGTAAAAGGCTTCTGCAAGAAGAGGAGGGACACATGTTTCCCTGTGGATAGGACAAGTAATAAGGAGCTTAAAAGCCAGCAAAGGAGATTTAGAGCTGTGGGGATAGAGAAGGGCTGGGATTAATTGCTAGGAGCGGGGGCAGGGTGGTATCACCAGTGCTGGAGGTTTGGAGGACAAATGTGTCAAGAAGGCTTAAAGACAGTGGATCCTGCCACGGGGCAGGGGACAGGGAAGATAAACATCCACCTGGTTGTGTTTTGGTCCATCCATAAGGCAACGCAAGCAAGTGCTGGGATATCTCCAGAGGGTTGATGGGCTGGAACGGTACTGGAGCTTCTCCCCCATGATGCTCATGCTCATTTCGTGGTGTGAGTTGTGTCTTTCAGCATCATGCAGAGCCGCTTCTTTATCCGTTTCCCCAGCCATCATTGCACTCAGGTTCACAGGGCCCGAGGCGATGTGGCACTGTGTGCTTGTGGGTGTCGCACCTCAGCCTCTCTCCCTACTTTGCCTGTGCTTCCACCTTGACCTGCACCTTGGGGAGCTGGAGACGACTTTTGGGTGGAAAGCACCCAGCCGAGCAGTGGTGATCTGATCACCCCGAGGAAACAAATGTGCTGACCAGGCACAAACCAGAAATAAACCAGAGAAAACTTGAGAAAGCTCTTGCTTCCAGTAATTCCCAGGGAGAGGTGTCAGCCATGATTTCTGGAAGCCACACGCAGCAGAAAGCAAGGGATTGCTGGCAGCACTAATGAAGTTACTGCCATCCGGCGATTAGGTTAGGAGATCCTCCGGGACTGGCCTGCGAGGTGATGGACTGAAAGCAGAACGGGAACTAAATTGCATTTCATTTCAATTTGGCCATAAATTTGATGATTTCGTCAGATAAGGAGTAAAGGGGGGAAGGGAGGCGGGGGG
>VXAK01013908.1:102075-125427 GCA_013399435.1 Arenaria interpres | reverse complement strand
GGGGGTCGGGGGGAGAGAAGAGGAGAGGGAGGGCTCTCTGCCTTCGGCATGGCCAGGGCAGAGAGGGAGCAGGGGAGAGAGCACGACACGAGAAATTACATCGTTCTAGTTTGTACCATTGTAGATTATTAATCAGAAGTGTCAAAGGCTTTATTGGATAGAAGGTATATCACCTGCTTTCTATAGACTATTCACTGAAGTAATAAGGGCTGGGAATATAGGTTATTGAACTGCCCTGGGATTTATGAGAGAGGATGCAGTGGGTGAAGAGAAGAGATGGACCGTTGTTTCCATTTTTGCAGGATGCTCCACTTGGCATCAGTGGTTTGTGTCACCCGAGTCACCTGCAGCAAACGCATGAGTGGGTGTGCCAGCAGGGCTTTGGATACCATCAGACTCCAGCAAGGATGGCAAACTGTGAGCGTGAGCCAGTGAGACTTCCCAGTTCTCACCACCCAAACTCCCATTCAGGACAACCTTGGCCACCAGACAAAGTAGACCCCACTGCAGAGAGGTAGCTCAATAATTGCAAAAAAACAGGTAAAGGGACAGATTCAAATATCTTTCCATCATTGGAGTGTGATATTATAGGCCTAAAGAAATAATAGTGGTTCATCCCAGTTTGCATACACCATGTGATGCCAGGCCCCAACAAATATCCCAAATTAAGTGAGGCCATTAGCCAATTCCTTATTCCCTGAGTGATGCATCCATCAAATCCATGTTTCTCCAAGTTAGAGACAAGGATGTTGTGTGGAACAGTGTCAAATGCTTTTCACAATTCCAGGTACTATTCACTAAGGTTTCAGTCTTCCTATTTTGCTGTGGCAATGTCTTGCAAGTGGGGAGGTTTTCATCACAACTGGATGAAGGACTGGTGTTTGCTTAAGGATAAGACCAGAAGCAGTCTTGGTGGGATATCTGGCTATGACATAATTTGAGGTAAAATCATGGTGTGGTGTACAATTCTAATTTCCATGACCAAGAGCTTGATATTTCTTGACAAATGACGGGTGGATCTCAAATGATGTGGCTGGATATGAACTGACTCTGTGTCCAGCTCTTGTTCAGTGTGTCCCCAGTTCAGGTAGGAGAGGCTGAACCAGCTTCTTCAGTGAGCCTTTCTCCCTGGCTTCTTCTCCTCCAGCTTTTCCTGTCAGATGGAAATGAGTGTGAGAATATTCTGATCCCAGGCTTATTTCTTCTAGCCTTTCAGATGCTGAATGCAGCCCTCTGGGGTTTCATTGTGCACCTCTGGAAGACACCACAAATGAAATCTGTAAGAACATCTTCTCCTGTGAAGTCTGGATGGTGAAAACGTCTGCAAAACAACTGACTAAACACACTCAGAGTTATGGTAGAGAAGTGCCAGTTGGATGTTGATGCTGAAATTGTCTGGGGCAGCACCAAGCAGTACCTGGTTGTACATGAGTAAAGCTACAGAGATGTGCTCTGAAACATGCATCTTGGATCTGTGGTGACTTTCAATGACCTCATGGGTTATGTCAACATGTTTGCATGCTCCCCCTGCCTTGGGCTGCTGTGGGGAAGGGACATAGAAGCTCTCCAGGACTAGCTCTGCTGAGCCTGGGGGATGGCTTGTGCTGTTACACCGATGCAAAAACACGATGGGAGCTTGGCCTGCCCTTGAGGCCAAAGCTTTTAAACTCCTGAGAGAAAGAGGGGAAAGACATCACCCATAAATCTTAACTCAGTAGCAAGAAGCCAGGGTCTGGCCGTGGCAGAAAGCTGAAGGCATGTGGCTATCAGCCTGCTGCGGGAGTTTGGCAGGCACTTTTGTGATCATAATTAATACATGCAGTTGCCAGGAATTCACGTGCAGCCGTAGAAATTCTGCACACAAGCGCTTGTCTGGAGGAGGGTGTCTCGTTGCTGCTGCGTCTGATTCCCCCAGCTCACGTACGCCTGGTACAGTTGGAAAATGGACCTGCATTGTTTTATCTGCACTGTATGACACTGTCTTCTCCATATCCCTGCGTGGAAAGCAATCCCGGCAATCAAGGTGGTAGGGATGATTTCCAGGAACGCCAAGCCCTCTACGAGTTCTTTGGAAGTCGACCCATATTTTGGATGGTCCTCTTCAAAGAGCAGCTGGGCATCTGTTTCGAAACTGCTAAAGCAGAGAGGGAAGGAATCTTTAGTGTAACTTCAACATGTTCAAAATGAGAGCTTACAAGTGTTAAGAAAATAATGACAGGGAGGTACAAGAAAAAAAATACACAGAAATCTATTTCACATGCACAATAATTTACTTTTAGATGTGCAGTAAAGTTTTTATATGCACAATAATTTACTTTTACATGTGCAATGATGTTTTTACACATGTAATAATTCATTTTTATGTGTAAAAGCTGACCAATTAAAAGCACAAGTGCTAAACACACCTCCGACCAATCCTGAATGCCTTTGTTTTGGCATGAAACTTTGCTCATGCCTGACACCAACACTCTCCTGCAATATTATTCTTTATTTTGCAGTTAGTTCTGTCTGATTCAGTGCAACGTAGCTGATTCTTTTCCACTTCACCCCTGCAGAAAATATGAGCATGGGCTGTTGGGAGGGGATACAAGGACCAGATGACCTGGGTTATCACCTCCTTTTCTCATGACTCGCCTGCTTAGCTTCATGCATCTGTGGGAAGAACACCATCCCCAGCAGGCAGATCTGAGAAAACACTTATCCTACTAGAAAACCAAAAAAATATTCCCCATTGGCCAACTGAGGAGAGAGGTCTCTCAGCTGCAGCTCTGTCCCCTCTGTGCCCTTCTCCCTGTGTTTTGCAGGTCTCCAACTGACTGTCTTGATGGGATAAAGTCTCACAAACCTTCAGCTGTAGGAGAATCCTGCATGCTCTTCTACAATATTCTTCTGCACGTTGGTGGGATTTTTAGTCCAGGGAGCTGAGTGATTGCAAAAGCAACTTAAGGACCCCCAGAAGTCCATGCATCTCAAAGCAACAGTGAGAAACTCCAGCAGAAACTGCTGAAGGAGCAGTGCAAAAACTTTGTCCATCCTCAGACCTGCTTCCATCTTCTGTTCCACCAGTTACTTCACCGTGGCTGTCACTTCTGAATCAGTCAGATGGGTTTTGAACATCTTTCCCTCAAGTGAGCATCCTGATCAGATGCTCACTGATCAGAAGAGTGTGGGGGTCTGTGTTCCCTCACTTTCTCCTGCATATTTTATTCCATATTTAAATAAAACACACTTTCATGCCCAACATCCAGGGTGGGCGTGTTAACCTCCAGGATGTTGAATAGAAAGGGAGATGTCTCCTTAATGTCTTTGAGTCTTCATCCCTATGGGAAACCACCCGAACTGGAGCAAATTCACCTTCCATAGATAATTTCAGGATGATCTGAAGGAATAAAGGGCCTGAAGAAGTAAAGAAATGCCTCCCAATCTGCTGGCATCCCTCGGATTAAACGTGCCAGCTCAGGCCAGAGGGTCACCTCCAAGCACAGCCGCCCTGGTCATGCAGAGTCTTTGCCATGTTAGTGGCGACTCAGTTACTTTGAGTGTAGAATCTCAAATTACTGCAAGCTTGGCGGATTCAAGGGGAGAAGCAGTGGAAGGGACTAGAAATATAAATAACAGTCACTAGTGTAGAAAAAAAAAAAGGTTCATTGTTTCTTTTGACAATTTGGGAGAGGAGAGAAGGGAAAGAAGACGGTAGATGTTAAAGTGGAATCAAACAATCTACGTTGAAACACTTTTCCTCTGAGAAAACCCAAGCCTGAAAAATAAACTGGTTTAGAGTTCATAAATGTTTAGTGGAAGCCTGATGCAGCAGTAAGTGGAAAAAATTCTTTTTATCCAAAATTTCTGCTTTTGCAGGAAAAAAAAAGCTTCCGTGGAAACTTTTTTGAGGATCCTATTCCACCAGTTTTAACCACTGGTATGCTTAAGTCTCTGGTTACAATGTTTTTTGAGCAAACAAACGAGGGAGAAAGTGTAAAACCAACACTTTCTGTTTGCAGGCCATAGGCAGCTTGGATGCAAATGGTCTGGAATGGTTATGGGTCAATGTCCTAATGGACAGGGCAGGAGCTGTGCTAACTGGTGGTGTCTGCACCTTGCCAACATTCCCCACCACAAAGTGGGCTGATCAGCACCTGAAGGACTTACCTGCGAATGCGGAGGTAAGAAGGCAGCGACCGCTGAAACATTTCATCTGGACCAACGTGTGCTGGAGTTGTCAGACTGCCAGCCTTCGGGTAACTTTGGGGTTTTCCAAAAATTACGAGTGGCAGTTGCAAACCTCAGATCTGGTGGCAATCAAGGTGTGGAACTCTCCATTAGGATGCAAAGGGGCGCTGGTTGGCCAGAACAACATCTGTGGCTGTTTCTTAGGTGACAATGCCCATCCTTGTTTGCATCTATCATGTTCAAACAAAATTAGCTCAGAACAGCTCATCCATTATTTTACAAGGGTCAGATTTGTGGAAAAATCTCCTAAAAGACAACTGAGCTGGTGAAAAAAAGAAATGGAATAGAAAAATGTGAATGATGATAGGGGATGGTTTAAAAAAACCTAATGAACAACAAAGTGCCCCCCAAGCAATAATCTCTCCACCAAGAGTGACACTGGTTTGAAAAACTGGCTTGGCTCAGAGGCAAAGGGAAAGGCAAGAGACACAGCAAATGAAAAAAAAAAAAAAAAGAAGTAGAGGACATTGAATTTACACTAGAAATGTGGAAAATCAGTAAGATGAGCAAAAAGACATGAGACATCTCTGGCCAGTAGAGCTGAGGACAGCAAAGAGTTTAAATACTTTGGGAACAGAAAGAGCTATAATAACCACGGTATTGATTCCTCCTTGGAAGGGAAATGTGCAAAGCATGCATTTTCAATAGATATTTGTTTTGTATTTGGGGGGAAAAGCAGATTTGTATCTGATTAAAGGGAAGGGAAGGTTTACAGGCCAGCATTAACTGTAGAACATACCAAATAGCCCTTCTTATAAACACAAAACTTTCTGAAAACAGGTCTGAACTACATCCAAGTGTTTTGTAGGAAGTGGCCAAGGAACGTTGCTGTTGGTTTTCAAGATGACTTGGAGGCCTGGACAATTCAGGGGACTACAAGAAAACTGATGTCATGCTAGTACGTTAAAATGGTATAAACAGAACGACTTGGATAATTATTGCCTGCCATTGATTCTAGGCAAAATGAAGGAACACCTCACAAGGATTCGATTAATAAAGAATTACAGGAACATGATGCTAATCAGCAGGGGGTTATGGGAAATCGGTCTTGTCAAATTAAGTAGCTTTTATAAACGCAATTACAAGAGTGAGGATAATTAACCACCGGAGGAACTTGCAGAGAGTTGTGGTCGAGTCTCTTGGGTAGATGTTTAAATCAACAGGTTTTGTTTAAAAAAAGTCATTTGTACAACGTGTAGAACAATGCGGGGTTTGTCCATTCCTGGAAGGACTGGAGTCAAAACACTTTAACCCACAGCCACCACAGCTGCGGAGAACATTCATTCAGGACAGCGCTATCCAAGTAATATCCAATCAGGTTGTAATTTCCAAGACATTGGAAAAGTTGATCACAGTGGTACTTTTTGGCACTCAAACTCATATGTTGATGAAGAAATAAACTTTAACATGATTTCTGCTGGCTCCTCATAATGAAGGTAAATGGCTGGTGACTGGGAGATACACAACGATTATAATCAAAAAGGAGAATTAGAAGATGTTTGGATATTGTAGGGCTGCACCTAAACACAGAGATAAATTGGCTTGTACAAGTATTTGTGCTGTCCTCATGTCACTGGTGTTCTACCATCCCTCAGCTGGCTGGTACAGGGAACATCCAGCAATCCACGCTTCATGCACACATTTTTTCCAGGCATCACGTGGTGTTTGAAGAGTTAGATTTTTCTCTGGAAAAGGTCACGTGTCAAAAGGCTTTGCTGTGCTGAGAATTTGAGCTGAAGATAGATCACCCACAGGAAAGCCCAGGATGAGGAAGTTCATGGTTAACCTTAGAAAAGCACCACCAAAGCATAGACAAGGTTTGCTCTGTGGTCCCAGTTGGCCATGGTCCTCACTGTGCAGTTGAGGAAGTACTCTGGGGTAAGAACATATATTTTGAGGCTTCTACACCCAGAAAATTGCAACCTATTTTTTGGAAAGTTAAAAAAGGGAGCAGGGGACAGATCTGGGACCTGCAGTCAGAAGATGTGGTGACATGTCTATAGGAGTCCGCTACTTTGGGCAGCCACTGAAGTGGTTTACTCTGTGGTGTTGGGCAGTGTCCTCTCAGGACAATTGGGATGGAAAGGACTCCTTTCCACAGACTGCAGGATGAATGTGTTTCATTCCAGGCTTTCTGATTTTTAATCTAAGATCTCCGTAGTTTGGCCGTGGTGCAGAAGTGGCTGCTGTGACCATGCCGCCTTGTTAGTCTAGAGTTGACTTCTGACCGCTGGGCCACATGGTACTGGCTGAGACCGAAGGGGCAATCAGGAGTGTCAGGTTGTGCCACTGATTTCTTATCGACCTGTTTGATGTGCTCTCACATTTCCATGCATCTTTCCCTCCTGCAACTCCATAAAACGCAACATGAAATGGCTCCTCTCAATTGAGATGCTCTGTTTTATTTGGGCTGAGAAATCCACTTAAACCTTTTTAATTTGTCTTGTTTGGATATGGGTGTAATTTTGGTTGTGTTTTATGGGCGCCCGGTTCATTTTACTTCCTGTAAATCGTCGCTTTAGTTACTAGGGCTTCTGGGAAGTTGTAAATTCTCCCTCCTATCTTCTCTGTAGAGTTTACGTTGTTTTACAGTTTCATTAATAGGTTCTCTCCCAGCTAGGTTGATGAAAGTTATTGACCTAATCATAACCTATTAATTATGACAGTAAA
The DNA here is from genome assembly GCA_013399435.1 of Arenaria interpres. Lineage (NCBI taxonomy): Eukaryota > Metazoa > Chordata > Aves > Charadriiformes > Scolopacidae > Arenaria > Arenaria interpres. Next base: position 118,527 of record VXAK01013908.1, on the reverse strand, counting down.
TCCCACTCTTGGATATGTTTTACTGAGCAAATGTTACTTGGAAAATCTGTGGGTTAAACTGGAGATCCAAAGACTTTAAATCTACTGTTCGCTGCCGCAGTCATGGAGACACGAGTCCTCCTCAGGAGAGGCTTGGCTGGCTCGGGACAGAGGGTAACATGCTGAAACACCTCCACCTCTTCTCTGCCCTGGGTTGATACATCAAGCACTAGGCAAAAGCCTGTGTGATGCTGGACTGCAAGGAGGATTGTTGTGGCATCCAATCCCGTGAAAAAAAAAACAAAGAAAAGCAAAAAGGGAATTTTAGGAATTCTTATTCAGGGAGTTTTCCTAAATATTGGCTCCCTGGTTTTGGGTCTAACATGGCAACTGGGGTGCGTTCAAACTTCTTCTTGTGGCTGTTAGAAGGAGGAAAACACAATTAATAAGAAATATACTGACTTCTGTCCAAGGCTGCCAGGCCATCAGAGGTAGGAGAATATTCCCAGTGTCTTCCACAAACTCTTTCAGCATCCAGGACAGATTTTCTATTGGCTGAATACAGCTCCAAGTAACAAGATACAGGCTTAAAGCTGGACAGGTATCCCCTAAAGCCTAAATCTCTTCCCTCCAGAAATGGCTTCTGCCCCATCGACCCCGTTGCAAGTGCCCCATTAGGAAACCCTCCCCGTAGCACAGCTGCTGAGCGAGCAGCTCCCTTCTGCATCCTCAAACCTCTTGGGAAAACCACTTTGCTTATGAGGCAGAGAGAGAGAGAGGTCTCCCAGGAATCCAAGTGCTTGCGTCAGCCTTTCTGAGTAGCCATCCGTGGTAGGAACCGCAAGAGGTCTCAGCTGGGTTTTGGGGCCCAGTTTAAATAAGCATTAGGTATTCGCAGATATGCACATATCTATTATCTGGAGAGACGCACATGGGTGTCTGTTTATGCAGATAACTCCAGTTATTCCTACCTATATGTACCTACACGTGTCCACATGTGCACACACACATTCAGAGTTCATGCCCTGAACACACCCTTGAAGACAATGAAAATGCTAACGGAGCTCTTTCCTGCTGGGGACACTAAATTTACTGATGATCATCCCATTGCTGTGACGCAGGTGAGGAATCCACAAGGGATGGTGTCCAAGGGAGGAGGAGGAGGCAGGAGTAAAGGGACATCTACTGTCCCCAATTTCATGGCGAGCCCACGGCACTACTGCGATGCTCCAAGAGGAACCTTACTGGTCTTAAGCTCCTGCTGTTGTGGAAGATGCAGACTTCCACAGTCAGCCCTGGTTCACTCAGTAAAAGAGCAAAAAGGAAGAGATGAGAAAGAAAAGACGAGAAAGGCCACATGCAGAGGGAGGTGGTGGGGTGGAAATAGGAAGCTCTTCTCCAGGGCTGCTTAAAAGGAAGCTGAGCATGTAAGCATGGAGAAGACGTGAGTGGCTGTGCTCTAACCGTCTGCTGCATTTAGGACTTCTAAAACTAATTAAATAGCAAAGAGGAAAATAACTTCTGCGAAAGAAGCAAACTTTCACTGCAAGGGGACTCTCTCCATCATTTCCTTCACTGCATCCATCCCATCTGCAGAAACTCACCCTACAAAGCGGTTCTCGGAGATAGAAGCTGAAGCACTGGCAATGAGGGTCTGTCAGGGATAGAATATGCTGCTGCTGATTTCAGCCCTTCATGTCTTCCTTTGCCTTGAAACACAGAACCTCATTTGGGTGCTTTAAAATTACCCTTCACAGGCTATAAATCTGAAAGTTTACTCAGTGAACCTGTGTTTTCACTACAAGGAATTTTTTTAATATTTATTTTCAAACAGTTTTCAGAGTTTCCCTGAGGGTTGCAATAATTTTAATGTCCTTCTGGAACGACAAACTCAAATTTTGGCCCCAGCAGTTCAGCTTCTATCCCTTCTTGCTGCAACCCCATTTCTGTACCTGCTTTATCATTCTCATTCTCAGTGATTCGGCAATACGAAAATCAGGCCCAGCTCCACCTTTTCAATCACTCTTACAATTTTACCTCTTAATTCGCACTGAAGGTTCCAAGAAATATTGTTTTTGGCAGTTGCCTGGTGCAGAGGCTGAATGATTTGCTCTTTGTTGGACTTGTCTTTTGTTTCACACACCGTAACTCTGCACCAGTTTCCAAACATGTTCCTGTGAATTTAAGATCTGTTTCCATTATTGCAATTTGAATAACTGAACTTGCACACTTTTCAACTTTGATATATCACAGCCATGTTGCAATTTGCATACAAAGCACAAGGCACTTGAATCAACCTGTAGAAACCCTCTTTACTTAAAGCCATATTTTCAGCACGTTCAGCACAGCAGGTCTCAGGGAGTAAGACCTTGTCAGGCACGATAACAAATGCTGATAGGTATTTTCACTGAAAACTTTGGGTAGGATTAATCTCATTGAGTAGAGGAGTCCGCAGCAAAGTCATCCCCATCTGAGCTGTATATCCAGGCTCCCATCATGCAGAGCCAATTGGTTCAAACCGGGGATAAAGAGATGGAGAGCAGCTCTGCAGAGAAGGACTTGGGGGTACTGGTGGCTGAAAAGCTCAAAATTAGCTAGTGATGTGTCCTTGCAGCCCAGACAGCCCCTGTGTCCTGGGCCGCATCCCCAGCAACATGGCCAGAGGGCGAGGAGGGGGGATTCTGGCCCTCTGCTCTGCTCTGCTCTGGGGACACCCCTCCCCAGTTGCTGCCTCCAGCTCTGGGGCCACCAACATCAGAAGGACATGGAGCTGTTGCAGTGGGGCCAGAGGAGGCCATGGAGATGCTGGGAGGGCTGGAGCCCCTCTTCTGTGAGGACAGGCTGAGAGAGTTGGGGGGATTCAGCCCGGAGAGGAGAAGACTCCAGGGGGACCTTATTGTGGCCTTTCAGTACCTAAAGGGGGGCTTTGGGAAAGATGGGGAGAGACTTTTTATAAGGGCCTTTTGCAACAGGACAAGGGGTAATGGTTTTAAATTAAAAGAGGGAAGATTTAGACTACATATAAGGAAGAAATTGTTTACGCTGAAGGTGGTGAAACCCTGGCCCAGATTACCCCGAGAGGTGGGAGGTGCCCTATCCCTGGAAACATTCCAGGTCAGGTTGGATGGGGCTCTAAACAAACTGATCTAGTTGAAGATGTCCCTGCTCATGGCAGGGAGGGTGATAAGACTACATGACCTTTAAAGTTTCCTTCCAACCAGGACCATTCTATGATTCTGTGATACCGTGATATTGCCAGAGGAGTCTATGGGGCATTTTTTCAGCTTGATGTAGGTGTCTGTTTTCAGGTGAGGGAGTCGCTCCCTGTGTGTCAGTGATCCTACTGATCAATTTTCCAGTGACATTTCATCCTGTATTCCCAATATTCTTATTTTTCTGGCAGATGTGAAGGCCTCACACGTTACTGACACTTTCCATGGCCTTCAGAGGATTTTTGGAGATGCAAAGCAGCATGAGGGATATTAGATGCCCCGTGGGTAGAATCCCAACTGATAAAAATGCAAAAAAATACCAAGCAATAGTAGACTGAAGAGTAGAAACAGTGCTGATTCCTCTCTCCTGACTACCAACTACCCACATGGCTCATTTTACCTAAAGCAGACATTGATCTGACTATAGGGAAGTATCTGCTGTGCCTTTGCCTGGGCCAGTTACCTTGGGCTCTCTCTGGAGTCAATGCAGACTGAGCCAAGAGCCGGAGTTCAGGACACAGCTCACCTCACTCCTGTGTTTGTTCAGCTGAATCAGCCCAGCGCCGGATCCCTAAGGGGGGAGAAAATGGTATAGGGTTGCAGAATTAAAGATAGATGCAAACTCTGAAGTGGTTAGTTGGCCTATTGGCTTGCCACAGCCCCTGCTCTCTGCAGGAGAGTTCTGGATATGGGTGTTGAAATGGAAAATAACAGCTTTCATGTTTTTCTTATATCTGCTGTGATGAGAGAGATGAGGAGTCTTCCTCCTCATACAGTCCGCCAAGGTTGGAGGAGAGGATCGGCCATCGTGACCTGCAGGAATGGCTCACCAGGAAGGTCAACCTCTCTCATCGTCCCTCCTCCCAGACTGAGCTCCAGAGCAAGGATGAACCTTGGAGTGGAGTGTGCTACCAGCTGCTACAAGCTACTAGCCTACAGTGGGGCAATGAGAAGCATCAGAAGTTTGGACACCCTCCAAGTGGGAGAGAAATCTGAGGTTTTGGGGCAATTACTCTTGCTTCTGTAATTAAAAATTACTCCCAACCCTGACTTCCAACTCCCTCCCAAACAGTATTTATTACCCTTTCACTGGTTAGAATACACTGTTAATTTAAAAAATAGTAATAGTTCATATCCTCAAATAAATGAATCGTTGTCAAGATGTTTTAGCAGATGCTGCAGTTCTTTCCTGAGCTTCCTTATCTTTTTCCCTCTTGATACCAAGAGGTGAAAATGCAACGCATGCTTCTGGAAATCTCACAGCAATGGCAAGGGCAGAATTTGGCCCTGGGGCACCACAAATGCCACTAAATATTTTGGAATTGTCATTGCTAGGGGTGTAGAGAGGGAAAAACGGACACTGGAAAAGGGTTTGGTCATCAGGATGTCAGCCTGTGGAGTGCATAGCTAGGAAGGAAGGGACAAAAGGGACAAGGTGAGAGTGAGACAATAGGTCCAAGCTGATGAAACTGGGTAGTAAGATAAGAGTGATGGTGAAGACACTGGTGTCTGCCCTAATTGATGATCCAAGGAGCCCTTCTGCTATGAGGACAGGCTGAGAGAGTTGGGGGGGTTCAGCCTGGAGAAGAGAAGGTTCCGGGGAGACCTTCGAGCCCCTTCCAGTCCCTAAAGGGGCTCCAGGAAAGTTGGGGAGGGACTCTTGATCAGCAAGGGGAGTCATAGGATGAGGAGTAACAGTTTTAAATTGAAAGAGTGGAGATTTAGATTAGCTATTAGGAAGAAATTCTTTCCTGTGAGGGTGGTGAGACCCTGGAACAGGTTGACCAGAGAAGCTGTGGCTGCCCCATCCCTGGAGGGGTTCAAGGCCAGGCTGGATGGGGCTTTGAGCAACCTGGTCTGGTGGGAGGTGTCCCTGCCCATGGCAGGGGGGTTGGAATTCTATGATCTTTAAGGCTAACTTGAATCATTGTATGATTCTACGATTTCGTTCACCTAGGCTGAGACCTCTGCAGCTCATTGCACACAGATCACCAAAAGGTAGCCGGATGGCACTGGGGTGAAGAAAACTTTTAGTGCATCCATAAGTGAGCATGTCCTCAGTTCCTATGGCAGCTGGAGGCCACCCTTCTGACCCCAGGAGATGGGATGTCTCCAGCAAGATCCATTCATGCCAAGAGACCCCAATGGGCAGAGAGGAGGAAGCGAGTCTTTCACCTTCCTCCTTCCAGCACCCGAGAGGCGCTGTGGGATGAAGTTGGAGCTCACGGCTGACCTCAGCGCTGATGCCACAGGGACACGGGCCCATGTTGTGCCTCCACTGGCACGTTTTCCCCAGCCCCCTGCCGCCGTCTGTCCCTGAGAGACACGCTCCCTTCCGGAAGCGGGACTGGTTGGCGCAGCCAAGCGCCAGGGCTGTTGAGAGATGAAATCAGAGCCGCCCCGGCTTGGGTTGCAGGGACCGCTTTCTTTTCCGATTAATAATTCAGGGTTCCCCCGGGGGGGTGGGAAGATGACATCATATCCCACCCCGTCCCCATCATCACCCTGCTTTTTCGCTTCCCTCTTTCATAATTTCTCTGCACCCAAAACTTCATGCAGCAAAAGAGTTGGGGACACCTTGGCAGTACATTGGGTAACCCCCAAAGACCACGTCTGCTAGAAATAGACTTCTCAGTTCTCTTTAGCCAGGGGTTTGGTCCCCTTCAGCCATCCAGAGAAGGAGAAAAAAAACCTGGGCATCATTTTCTGTCTCCAATCTCTCCCCAGTGAGTTTGATCATCCCATGATGGCTTTGCTGAGTAGGTGAGAGCAACTTGCTGTCGCCTCTTGGAAAGAATTGTAGAGTAAAAATGGGTAAAGGGCCTAGTGAACGTCATGGTAGAAAGCAAGGCCTGAGCCTCACAGCCAGGAGACAATATTGCTAAGGAAGGTTCCTGCTGTGTGGAGCAGTGCTGGAAGCTTTTCCTGGTGCCTCGCAGGGACAATATAGGTTATGGCTGAGGTTATAGAGGTGCAGGTTGTCATTGTGGAGAAAACACCTAAGTACAAGTGTCCTGAGGAGACCTGCAGCGTGCCTGTCACCAGCAAATGAACCATTTCTCTCAGCTGCATTCCACAGCAAGGAATGAACAACAGCCTTTCTTGGGAGAAGGCCAAAAGTCCTTTTGTATGTCTTGTGAGCCCTTCCTGCACTTTTTGAGACACTGAGATACCTCAAGTTTTCTCTCCACTTTCCTTTTTTATTTTTTTCTGCAAAGTGCATTTTTCACATGGTATAAAGTTCTGCGTGTCTCTGGGACCAACCTAGATAAATTCATTACCATTTTAGCTACCAAACACCAACTTAGCCATGGCCAGGGTCATGGCAGAGCACTAGATACCATGCAGATAACTTAGATACTCCCCATAGCTGGGTTTGCACTGAGAGAAGGACATAAAGGATGGGTTTGAGCCAACTCCAACTCCACCCTGTGCATACGTGTTGCTGTCTGTGCTTGGCCCTACATGCTCATGGAGATATCAGATGCCCTGAAGTCTGCACCTTGGTAAAGTTCTGTGTCTCAAGAAGGTGGCTGAGGAGCTGCTCTTGATTTGCAAAAGGGTTTGGACCTCCCTATAAACTGACCCTCATCCCTTCCTTCCCCAAAGCCCTTCCTTTGTCTGTTTACTCAGGAGTAAAGCTTTTGCTAGACCTCTGCAAAAGGTCACCCCATCATTCACCACAGCCCATAGAAACGTCCCTGCAGCCTCCCAAAGCAGCTTGAACAGCCCCCACTTCCTCCTCTCCTGTGTTTTTCCCCTCCCGAGTTACTGCTGGTTTAGCCGACGGCTGCACCACACCAGAATCAGGCCCTGCATAATATGTCATCTGTTTAATTTCCCTGTCTGGCTCTTTTTTCCCCCATTCAGGGGATTTCAAGTTTTTAACATAAAGAAAGTATGGCTGAGCCACCTGATTTATCCATCTCCTAACCTTGACTTTATTTCATGGTCACGACTCTAACTGCTAATGTTACGTTACTAGTTTAACTGTCTGATTTATCCATGCTCACCTCACACATTACTTCATGGTACGGGTTTTAAATGTTAATTTTAATAATAAAAGTTTTACGCCCCTGCCGCTTTCTGCGTGCGGTGTGCTAACACAGGGACATTATTTCATAGGACGAGGGCTTTAAAAGCTAATGTCATAATGCTAGTTTAATTGTCGGATTTATTCCTGGTAAAGCTGCTTCTGGAGCCATGCATGAGTAGGAGGAAATCGGTGGCTGGTGACAATGTCTTGTCTGGTGTTTGGTGGGAAGAGAGGTTTCTTCACTGGGTTGGTGTAGGACATCCTGCACCATGTGTGTTTCTCACACAACCCTGGCAAGGTATTATCATAGAATCATAGAATGATTCAGGTTGGAAAGGATCTTAAAGATCATGGAGTTCCAACCTCCCTGCCATGGGCAGGGACACCTCCCACCAGACCAGGTTGCTCAAAGTCCCATACAATCTGGCCATGAACCCCTCCAGGGATGGGGCATCCACAGCTTCTCTGGTCAACCTGTTCCAGTGTCTCACCACCCTCACAGGAAAGAATTTCTTCCTGAGATCTCATCTAAATCTCCCCTCTGTCAGTGTCAAACCCTTCCCCCTTGTCTTGTGGCTCCCCTCACCGATAAAGAGTCCCTCCCCAGCTTTCCTGGAGCCCCTTTAGGGACTGGAAGGCTGCTATAAGTTCTCCCTGGAGCCTTCTCTTCTCCAGGCTGAACATCTCCAACTCTCTCAACTTGTCCCCGTAGGACAGGCGCTCCAGATCTCTGATCATCTTTGTGGCCCTCCACTGGACCCATTCTAACAGGTCCATGTCAGAAGGTATATATCCAGAAGGTACTAACAGGAATGTTGGTCTCTCTGGATCCTGTAAGGGTGTTTCTGAACCCATGTGCTACAGCAAGGAGCCCTGTGAGCATGCCTCTTGGAGTGAGCAAGCTCCATTGTGCTGTCTAGGCAAACCCAGTTCCCCATGGTCTCCCTCACACACAGCAAATACCACCAGCAGGATGGCCTTTGACACCAGAGGCCGTGAGTTTCACTGAACTTGTGGAAGAAAGACCATGGGGCTATATCTTGGTGCTCTTTTTACTAAGGAGGTGTCCAAGGCTTCAAAAAACAACATGATACATCTAGTGCAAGGGTGACCTGAGGCAGGAAGATGTCAGAGTGCAGTCCTGATGGTGCAGGTCCAGCTCTCCCTGTGTCTCCCTTGATTGTACCCCACCTCTCCCAGGGGTGGGAAGACTCCAAGGACCTGAGCAACCTCCCTGTGGGTGTCACCAGGCTTGCAAAGTGGTCTCTGCAGGCAGGAATGTCAAAGCATGTGTGGAATGTGAAGGGAAGCAGATGCTTACAGGGTGGCATTTGCTTGCCACATGTCCTCGAGTGCAGTGATGGGAAGGCAGGAGGGCAGGGACAGTGTCCTCCAGGGATGGCAGATGCTGCATGGCTGAGCTGGGGTGGGAATGTGGGTGGGCAGCTTGCCCAGCAGGAGGTATGTAAAGCACTTGGGCAACGGACAGTCTTTCCTAGGTCTGCTGGCATCAGATTTAGGGGACGGAGACAGGATCTGGTCTGCACAGCCAAGACCATGGCAAAGGAGAGCGAAGCACAGGCAGGCAGAACCGGGCAGGGTCTGGTGTCCCATCAGCGTGAGTGGGAATGGCAGAACAAATGTTCCTGGGTATTCTGTGCCACCCAAATGTCAGGAAGGAAATCTGAGGGCAGAAGGCCGAGGAGAAAGTCCACATCCAATGGCTATTGAGCTGTACATCATTATCCATCCGACCGGGCTCACAGCCCTCATGCAGCGTGCTCCATGTAAGACACTGAGGGATAAATGTGGGGTTCAAGGCACAGATGTGGCAAAACGTGAAGTTGCTGGGTTGGGGACTAGGGACAGCACTGGAGGTGTTGGCTGGTAACACCAAGGCACATTGACCCATCGTGGCTTGACCTAATGGTCTTCTCCTGTATTTCTACTGAGGATGATCAGATTGCTCTGACAGGAACTGGGGAGTTGCTGATGCAGAGAACAAGGGTCCTAAACCTGCACTGCCAGCAAAAAGCCATCTTGATGTGTCAGAGAGACAGACCCAGTGGCAAGGAGAACTTCTGCTTCACCATTTTCACTCAAGCTGTAGATCAGGCTGAAGGATGACCTTTCTCTGCCTCTGAATCAGCCAAAACTATTTTTTTCTTCCACCAAAGAGGACCCAGACTTTGAGTGTGTCCTGTAAGGATAGATATTGGTGCCTGCATTTAGGGGTCCAGCTCACCCTGACACCTCAGCTCTCCCTTGGTGGAGGGAGAAGGTGTGTGTGCACCATCACAAGGGCTCAGGCACGGTTGCCCACTGTCTGCCTTCTCATAGGCTTTGGAGGCTAACAGCGTTGAGCTGGCTGGATGTGACCTGTTAGTGTCACTTGCTACGAAGAACTTGCCTCACCTATTTTATTTGCTGCTGTAGGTACAGAAAGTGCATGAGGCTGTGTGTGCCATGGCGGGGGTGGTGGTGGGGAGGAGTTTGAGCATCAGAGGGGGTGTCCATGGGGCTGCAGGTGTCTGAGCACCTGCGGACATGACAATAGTTTTGAGACACCAGAAAAGGGGGTTGCAGCCATTTCTCTTGTGACACAGCTGGACCCTGTGCCCGAGACACCCACCTGGGCATCAATATGTGCATGAAAATCACAAGACTGAGCCCTTTGCCTTCCTGTGACCTCCTCGTATCTGCTGTCCACATCAGAAACAGGCGGCTTTGCTTTGGATCCTGTTTCTCTTTTTGCTTCGTTTTCCCTCAGATTAAGAAATTCTCCCATTACCAAAGCTGCTTCACATGGAGGGGAAAGTAAGTGAAAATTCAATTGAATAAACAGTGTGGGCACTTCTTTCCTGCTATCTGTTTTAAAGAGCAGCTTGACGAGGCAAAAGGGAAGAGCCAAACCAGCAGTAATGAATGTGCAATTGAATAAATACCAGTAACACTCATTTCATCCTTCTTTTTGGCTCCTCTGGCTTATGGTGCAGAGATAGTGAAAATTCAATTGAATTTTAATAACAATGGGCCCCATCACCAAAAACACAACCAAAAGGCCAGAAAGAGACCTTGACTTAAAATCAATGGAGAAAAGATAGGCGACATCATCAAAATTATATTAGCCTTAATAGTCAATCAATTAATTAAATCTCCCAGTTATGAAAAAAAATAAAAGTCCTTGGAGTTTTTTTTTTTTTTTTATTTTCCTGATGAAGTTTTCCAGCAGGATCTGAAAGCTTTTTCTCCCACCCCTGCCCGCGGCTCTCCCCCAGCTCCCACCTTCACCACCCACCATTAGGGGCCGTTTATCGAAGTGACAGTTGCCTTTATATCGAAATGAGGGGGGATAACAGAGAGGTGGCGGCAGAGTGCTGAGGCCACTGGAAATGAAATGTTGCATAGATATGAATTTTGATAGCTAGTCAATACCCTCTGTCCGTTTCAATTAAAAAAGAGCAGAATACACCGAGGGCAGATGGGCAACATTTCAGAGCCCATAAAATCAAACAGGGGGAATAGAGGAGAGGTCCAGCTGGACTTCAATCTCCTCTCCTTCTCTTTCTTACCCAGTGTATTTCACCAGGGTGGTTTCTCTTAACGCTTTGCCTGCTGGCCCATTCTTCCATTCCTCCAATCTTCATTGATAACCTGTTGCATGAGGGTTTCTGGGTAGCGGCGTGGAGCTGGACCTCCCACCCACCTCTGAGCCATCCAGTCTGATACCAACATGTCCATGTGGGGACAATCAAGGTGGTTACTTTGGTTGGCATATGTACTTATCTGACTACATGTCTAAGTCACCTCTCTGCCGGGAGCTGGTTTAGAATCATAGAATCACTGCGGCTGGAAAAGACCCTTAAGATCATGGACCCCAACGTAAACCTAACACTACCAAGTTCACCACTAAGCCATGTCCCTAAGTGCCACACCTGCCTCTCTTTGCCCCTACCTGAAACTCTCATCAAAGGTCTGGCTTAAACCGAGGCAGAAGCTTCTTCATCCTTTCCTGCTGACTCCCAGCAAAAGATTTAATCCTTGGTTATCCCACTTTTCAGGCTGTCAGGAAATAAATGTCCAAAGGTTGTCTGGTCACCACAGATGCAACCTTCTCCCTCCAAGCCCTCTGTACCCACCCTCTCCTTGGGCTGCTCCTCACCCCATCCTCCCCCAGGAGAAACCTTATCTCCCCTCCTCAGTGTCACCTGAAAGCGGGGATCTGCTTTCAGCCCCATTCTGACACCGCTGCTCTGTTACCGAGAGCGGCGCGTACTAAGTGGCTCTGTCGCCCGGCCGAAATCCTCAGCAGTATTGCTGGCTCCAGGGATCTGTGGCCACCCTGGAACCACAGAAATGCACCTGGATAACCATTGAAGAGCGTTAACTCTTTGGGGTCCTCCCCCTAGGTCCTGCTCCCAGAGCAAAGGAGCAGGGGATCTGGCAGGGAGATGTGGCGAACAAGCTGGAGATATGATTGAAAGAGGTGGGGAAATACCCCATGGAACAGAATTCTCCAGGCTGAGGGGCCCAAAGAAGAGGGGAGGACACCCCAAAACCAAGGATGGGGAAGAGAGAGCATTTCACAAAGTGAGAAAGACAACAAGAAAATGTAATTTAACTCTGGCAGAAGACAGGGTACAGAGGTGAAAGGATTGTGTCTCACCTGGCGCAAGAGGGCAATGACTTTATCTCCAGCTGTTTGAAGAAAGACTCCATGAAGCTCTGAGATGCCTCATTCATGGAGTCCTGAGGATTTTTTCTTCCATTAAGCCAAGGTCTCCAGTTAATCTGCTCCCGCAAGTAGAGGTTGACTTGGCAATCCCAAAGCAGGATTTAAACCCACCTTCTTGCAGATAAGGTAGGAATCCTAGTCAGAATGAACTGCAAAAGGTGACCAAAATTAGAGATATGAGTGAAATCTTCAGGAAGTCACAAAACAGCTCACCTAGATGGCTGCAAGACAATCCCTCAATCCCTTTTGGATAACATGTCTTTGAGTAATGTCTTTGAGCACTACCCCTTCCATACCACGCACATGGTCACTGACACCCAGGTCCACCAGCCTTTCTAATCCAATTTCCTCGCTCCAAGGAGCAAACCAAGAAGACCTGTGTACATGCCTGGGCTGTCTCTACCCAGGAGATGACATGATTATCCCAAGGTTTTTAGTTCGGATGTACGGACCTCAATCTCCATATCCACCCAATCATGGGGAAAGAGTAAAGAGCTTGTCACTCACAACTTGTAAAAGAAAAACTGGACAGCTGTCAAGGTTTATTGAAGACCCTTCTTGCTGTCATATCAGATGTTCAGAGGATTTTCAATGGTTTCCAAGCTTGGCTTGGTCCAAACTCAGCCAAGACCCCCTTCAGTGTTTAAATTAACATGTCCTGAATATCTCTTGGTGTTCATTGTAACAATTAAAATATGGTATATGTGTATTGCAGTCCCTGAGAGGGCAGGTTTGTGGTGGGTGGGGTGCAGACCAACTGGGTTTGGTGGAAACTTTCATTATGGTTTAAAGTTATAACACTTCCAGTTTGAAGGAGGAAATGAAGGCTCCTGGGAGGGTGATGCTGCCAGCAGCCACCATGAATGGTCCTCTAGAAGTGCTTGTCATTCATGTCCAGATGATCTGAAGTATCTCAAATAGTCACATCCAGGTCTATCTGCTAAACCTGAGCTCCTGGATCTTCTGCTGTCCATTTGAGGGATGTGCTGGCTTCCAGGAACTAGTTTTCCAGCTGGGCAGTGGGGTGAAGCCAGGATGCACAGCAGAGGTGGGCTAGCATGTGCTAGGGTTCACCCTAAAGCAGAGGTGGGACAAGGCAAGGGGTATGTGACCAGGCTTGGAAGCTTGAAGCATTCCCATGTCTAGTAGATTAGAAATTACTGAGGATCCCAGATGCTATCTGGAAGGTGAAGAGCAAGGCCAAAGTTGTGACAGTTGAGCAAGAAAGCGTGGACATTTGCCATCTCACTGAGGAGAGCATGTAGATTTTGCATGGAGGATTTGGAAGCTGATGCCTGCTGTTTTGTTCATGGGATTGCATTGAGAAGAAGGGGTGTTGTGGATATTTCTAGACATTTCTAGCCAGAGTGGGGGGGTAAGGAAGCTCAGGCTGAACCAGACGACTGCAGTGCTCACTCTGCAGCCTTTCACAAACCAAATACTCCAAGGATAGGAGGGAAACTGGTTCTGCAAAGATCTGCCTTGGCTTTTGGCCTGGAAATGAGAAAGAGCATTAACTCTAATGTGTTGGAGGTGGCGGGGGGGGGAGGCGGGCACAAGGAATTTTGTTAAGTAGTTAATGGACACAGAATTTGGTCAGCCCCTGTGGCACCGACTCTTGCTAACTCGGGGATTTTTGCAACCCTGTGGGATGTAGCCTTGGATAGAAGAGCTGTGAAAGCAGACACCTTCTGGCTGTTGCACTGGGATGACTGGAGGAGGGGGGAAACCTGGCTGCGGGAGGGATATTAACTCAGAGACCAAGTCCCCTCGCCGGGAAGGCTGTCCTGCTCATGGCAGCACAGTGGCCAGCAGCATCCCTTGCTCCGTGGTCCTCGCTTCTGCAGCATCCTTGGCTGGCATCCCTCTTTCGTTAGTCTGGGAGGGTTAATGAGATCATGGCCCTTGGTGGGGAGCTGATAACAAGCAAGTAATTCCTCCGTTCCCGACTCAGCAGAGGTTGGCGTCACCGGGTGAGTGACATGGTTTAAAGAAAAACCCTGTTTGTGGCCAAGATCTTTAAGGATTCCCCCCACCTTGCTTCGCTCCTTATCTTGTTCTGCCCCAAGATTTCCAGCACAGAGCAGCTGGGGAATAAAACGTGAACCTTCTCTGGTTTGGTCTCCCAGGCTCTGCTGGAGGCTAAGTGAGGTTAATAACCGAACACGCCGGGAGGTATTGAGGAAAGAGACAGGGGAAAAAGCTCCGTCCCTGATCTGATAGTGATAAACGATTGGAGATAGGATATCTGATTTCTTCTCTCTGGTGGTCTCTACAGTAACAGCTTCCAGGCGAGCGTGTCAGCCATTCATTAAAGGGAAAACGGCAAAGATTATCGCTAATATCTTGAAGATTAGTTAGATAAATATACGCTGCAGAGGAATATGCAGAGGGCCAGGTCTGGCGGGTGCTGGGAAACGCTCCGGCTTCATTGACTGAGCTGAAGCAATTTGCATCCGCTGCCGTGCGCGGAGCTCATAAAGCCGACCCGCAGCCTTTGGATGTGTTTGTAAACACACAGCATGCAGGCACTTAACGCACACCCGCTGCTTCCTCTTGCGGTTAGAAACATGGAAAATTTTCTTTTGCTGGGGCGGGGGGAGCAGCTGGCACAGGCCAAATCGTTCGCTAAATTATCCCCAGCAAACCCCGAGCGGGATTTAATACAGATGACCGTCAGCCGGGATGGAGTTGCTAATGAAAGCCCTCACCCGGATAACTTCTAGATGGGTGGAATGTGTTAGGATGCTTCCAAAAACACAGAACAGGAGAGGAAGAGTTTTTTCCCGCGAGAAGTCGCAAATAGAAATCCTCTTGATAATTTTTTGAACCGAAGAGTGAAGTACACACAGGTGAAGCACAAAAAAACCCTGCTCTAATCTGGCCCTTCTTGAGCGGGATGGGGATCGGAGCAGAGATTTCCAGAGGTCCCATCCAACCTAAATCACCTTTTGTGAATGCGAACAGGAAGCTTTGCTGCGGAGCAGCTCTTGGAAAGAAAGGGATACCCAGCACTGAGTGTCAAATGTTGTTTTGTTTCCTTTTTAAAACCCAGCAAGCAGAAACACTCGTGGCGCTAAGTCTAAATGAGGCAAAAAACTGTTGTTTCATATTGACGCAAGTGTCAGCTCTTGTTTCTCTTCTTTTAAACTTGAAAGCCAAAGTCACATTTTAAGTCAAAACAGAGGAGAAATGCAAGGGATGCTGGAAGGGAACCAGCGTTTGGAACCACCATTTTGCTGTGCAAGGAGAAACTGGAGGGGGGCGGGGGGGAAAAGCTCCAGTCCTTGCTCCATCCTTTGGCTTGCTTGGTCGTGGGAAAGGGGTGAGCGTGGCTACCTCGTTCTGGCACAAGTTGGACTCACTCGAGGGCTGGATGGTTTTGGGATGCCAAGTCCAAAGCAAGATATTTTATCCCCTCTGCATCCCCCTTGTTACAAAGGGATGTCCCTGGAGCTTGGGACACTGCTGTTGTCATTTTGGCCTGGGCTGAAGTTGCTAAATGATGGAGGGTTCATGGGTTTTTATTTTTTCAAATTATGAGCCTGCTTTTTTTATTAACATTTTAAGAGCTCCCTTCTTGCTGATTTTTTTGTCCCCTCTCCACCTGACTCTCCTTGGTGGAGCACCACTGAGCTGAAAGTGTCTCTGTCACAGCTGGATAGCCCTGGTCTAATGGGAGCAGCAAAAGGGGTGCAGGGACCTAGGAGAGACCCCACATCCACGTGGTCTTTGAGGCCAGGGCTGTGGTTCTGTTGTTATTTTACCCTTCTGGGTTATGAATCAGGCTGGTGAAACGTCTTAAGAAGCCAGGAGAAACCACGGAAGTCAGAATTTTATGCCTGGACAACCCTCTCCCCCAACCCACCTTGTACCAATACCCATAAACACCCCAAAATAGCTGCAACCCATTGCTTGACTTCTACCAAATCCACAAGGGGTGGATGGTGCAGGGGGGGGAATGACTTTTCTGCAAGGTCTGCAAAACAGGGGCTTCTGGGGGCAGAAGATTCCGAGCACCTCTGATGGGACAGGGCTCTCAGAGACATTGCAGCTGCAAGGAGGGGCTGGTGGCCTCCTGGGTACCAAAACTGCTCCTGTGCAGGCACAAAACCCATGTGCTGCCAACGCAGCTTTCACACAAGAAAAATCCGAACCTTTCCACAGCAGGAATTTCCACTGGAGCAGGCAGGATTGAAACTAACGGGGAGGTAAGAGAGAAAAAAAAGAAANCCAGCGTCGACTAAGGACAAAAAGAAAGGGAAAAAAAAAAAAAGGCAGGAAGGTTTACATTAAATATGGCAATTCTTAGCCTTTTCTCTCCCCCCATGTCTCCTCTGTGCTCCCCACTTTTCCTCCCTCACCCCACTGTGGGATCCCTCCCTTCCCTGTGCAATAAACAGAGATGGTTGGAAAACAAAGAGCTGTCTTTTTTTTTTTTTTAAAAAAAAATTTATTTATTTTTTATTTGCCACCTCTGCATTCAGATG
>VXAK01013908.1:44647-102056 GCA_013399435.1 Arenaria interpres | reverse complement strand
ATGGAGGTGGGATGCTCTGTGTCTGTGTGTGTGTGCGCGCGCGCGCGCGTGTGTGTGTTTGTGTGTGTGTGATGAAATTCAGGCCAAGCAGGCAGTGTACAGAATTCAGCCGCCCTCAGCAGTAAATACTAGCAGGAGCAGCAGGATTGAAAGAGCTGGCGGAGATGAGAAAAGAAAGGATGTGCGTAATTGCACACTCAAAATGCCACCTTCAATTGCGGCTGCAGATAAGCCAGCCTGTTCCCTGCCGCAGCCCCACAGAGCACTGCCAGGGCACTGCCGATTCCCCGGCACCGTCCCGCCTCAGGGTATGACGACTTACAAAAAAAATAAAAATCCATAATAAAATCAGCCCGTGTAGTGCTTTTTTTTTTATTTTTTATTTTCTTTTTCCCCGAGAAAGCTCCAGCTTCTGGAATCCCGGGATTTTGCTTTTCTTTCGCTGACCTCCTGCCTCTGTTTCTAGCTACCTTCGGAGCCAACAGAAAAAAAAAGAACCAGTTTGCAAGATGTGATGGCAAATACTAGGACTGCAGTCCATTCGTTCACTTTTTACCTAATATCTCTTTTTTTTTTTTTTCCTGGTGAATTGAGTGATCTCATCAAATCATGAGGTGTAACAGTTCTTAGCGGACTGACTTGCTGGGGGCTTTTTTGGTTCTTTTGGACTCCCTTCAGAAGGCAGATACCTGCCCTTTCCCCAGCAGAGCCTCTTTGCAGCACAACGGCTGCCGTTTCCTCTCCTCCGCTTGATTTTCTAACCTCAAATTTGGCCACGGGCAGCCTTTGCACTTGGGCCCTACATTGCATCAAATATAATAAAGAGCAGGAGGGAAACTGAGGCTGCCTTGGGAGCATCCAGGGCATCTCTGCAGCCAGCGCTAGCCGGGACCTTCACTCTCCGTGACAGCCCGGTGGGGTTTGGCTGGGCCGAGGTTGTGGCTCGGCCGTGGTTTTGGCTCGGCCGTGTGTGACCTTCATGTCCCTGCAGAGCAGTCATGACTCAGTGTCTCACCCCCTCCTTGCTGTGGAGTCATTTTTCTCCTTAATTTCAGCTTTGGGAGCTCTTCTTTTATTTTAGGACAGGTTTTCATGGTGCTGCCAGTCCTCAGCCAGAGTCCAAGCTCTCGACTGTTTCTCATCTCTCCACTGCCCTAAATTCGGAGCAGGTACCTCCCCCCACCCCCCGGCCCCAAAACCAAAACCTGGGAAAATCTTGCAGTCCGTAGAGATGCAGCTTATACCCATCTCAGTATTATTTGAAGCTGTGCCTTTGCGATAACGCCACAAAATGCCGGTCAACACTTTTTGACAGCGGAATTTTCTACCGGAAAACATATTCTTGTCAAAAAATCGTCTTGGGATCAGGCTGATTGTGGCGATGTATTTTTATATTAAAAATATTGAAATGAGTTGTTTCGACTGTGTCGCCTCGCTTTCAAAGCAACAAAATATTTTGTAATGCCAGGGGAAAACATACTGCTTCAGCTCTGCCGAGGCATCCTGGTTTCTTTGAGTGTTTATAGTTAAACCTTGGATTTAACAATATATATTATTATATTATAAAGTTGAGATTTCTGCCATGTTTCATCACTAGTGAGATGGAACAGGTTTATTCGACTGAACTAAAACAGTGTAACATCAGAACAAAATATTTCCGGGTTGATTTTGTTCTCAGGATAAATTTCAAATTCTTATATGTATTTTTTGGCTCTCAGAATGCACACCCATTTCCAGATGTCAGGATATTCAAGCAGAATAAAATGTCATTTTCCAGCAAAATGATGTGCTGCACACTTAGACTCCTGCTCCAAAAATAATTCCAGGTTCCCGTGTGGGTTTTCCCCAGTCTTCTCTTAACTGCATTTTTTTTTTAAGACTTTATTTTTTCACATGTGCACTTAAGGATAGGAGAGTAGTCCACATGCAAATGCGATTAACGATCAGCAAATGGGTTGTTTGGGTGGAAATGTGTCCCTGCTCCTCAGGCATCTCTCTTGGTGTGGTTGGACACTGCCTTGGGGCTCTCAGACACCAAAACTAGTGGGTGCAAGAAAAAAGACTTCATGTGCCAGCTGGTTCGAAGTCCTCCTTCCTTTCAAAAAGAAATCAAGAAAACAATTAATATTTCTTCAGAAGGGTCATCAGTGCTTTTCTGCTTAATGTTTTCTATATCCCAGGAGTTTTCCAGGTGCGTGCTGGTTATCACTGCTCCTGCTAAGTGAGAACATCGGAGCCACTGCCAGAAAACAGCCTGGCACTTGGCGAGAGCTCAGCAAACTGGGTAAGAGAATAATGTCTGCTCCCAGGATCCTGCCACCTGAATGAAGAGATGGAGCTTAAATAGGGGAGCACAGGATGTGTGTCTCACTCTGTGCTGTTTCCCCCCTTGCTGGAATGAGTCCTCTGAAGCCAAAACAGCTGAGGCAATAGAAAAGAAGAGCCAGACCCCACCTCAATACTCAATAATTGATTTGCACTGTAATTATTTACCTCCTTGGCAGAACAAAACCCAAAGTCCCTTCCCAGGAGGGTGATGCTCGTGTGGCCACAGAAGCCTGACCAAAACTGTGGGTGGGAGAAGAGCTCGGTGGGTTCAATTAAATGAGTCCCACACACCAAAACAAGATATTATCCGAGTGTTGGCAGAAAGCGAACAGAAAATCCTTTGGAAAGGGCTGGCTGCAGTCAAATGCCAAAACACAGAACGACTTTGCTTTTTCCGGAGGAAAAACGTGTGAATTTATTCTTATGGCAGCTCATAACATTATTATTTCTGTGCAGGGTGTGGACCAGGTCTTTTTCTATCTTTCTTCCTTAAGAACAAGGAAGAAACACATATTTATAACAGATTTTCCTTCACCTGCGATGCACAGGATTTATTTTACATTTTCGTGTGCATGTTTATTATGGAGTGTATGGAGATGTGTGTATAAAGAAAATCAGGCTTCCTCTGCAAGAACTGTGTATTCTTATTATAGGTATATTATATCTACTTACATTATCTTCCCGTGACAGCGCAGAGTTTAAAGGAAACCTTTTTTTTCTGCCGGGCTAACAGTGAAGTCCCTGTTTCTGCGAACACTTAAGCACAAGCGTGGCTTTGATGGAATTGTAAAGCGAGGTAGTACCATTTTACAGTCACTTCTCATTCGTTTTTCCCTAGCCACCAAATATTGCACAATTTAAAAAAGAAAAGGCAGGAGAGAGGCTGAAGCCCTGAATATCTGCATCAGACACACACACGCTTATTTATACCTCCTGGTCCGGTGAGAGACACCCAGCTACGCTGGTGTAAAATCAGGAACGAATCCATCAATGTCAGCACTTTCCCATTGGTATAAAGGCGATCCGGCTAAACTCGATCCCAGCCCCCCCCCCACCTCTCCCGCTCCGTCTGGATGCGCCCCTCAAAGCATACGAGGGAGCCAGAATTTTAAATCACCATTTATATTTTGTCAAGCCTGTTTATTGCACTCTGCGGCTCGACAGCAGTCCCATCTCATATAAACCCGACATTATCCCTTTAAGATTCAAACTCCCTAATAAGTTTTATTTAAAGACGGAGCGTGCAACTGGAGCTTTTACCCAGGTGTCCGCAGCCTCGGCTTCTCTCTCCAGCCCCTCGTCCCCGTTGATGTGCTGATCAATTACTCATCAAATCTTAATGCGCGCTTTAACTCAACTGTGGCATCTTAATCAGAGCGTTGACTGCCGAGTGTCAGCCCCATCGACTTGGGGGAGCTGGGACAAATGAGCCCATCGACTGCCTGGTTGGAAAGAGCGCTTCTGCGAGCCTGACCTGCCGTCTAGTGGCTGCATGGGAAGAGGACAAATGAAGACATACGTGCGGGGTGGAAGGGCTGGTAAAGCCTCTTTGCAAGGTTGGGGTGGTGGTGGGTGAGAGAGGGTTGTGGGGTGGGATCCTCGCCCCCTTGGTCCCACTTAGGAGAAGGTCTTAGGGTGAGGAGGCTTCTCATGGGGTTGGCTTCACCGGGAGCATCAGTAGCGCTGGGGGTGTGTGGCAGAGGGTGGGGGGAGTGTGTGGGGGTCTGTACCCCTGTGGACAGCTTCTCACGCACTTGTAGGGCTGGATTGACCACATATATGTGGGGCTGGATCAGCAGAGCACAGGGTGGGTGCTGGAGGATATGTGGGTGCACAGGGTGGCAAAGGAGTTTATATGGCATTGGGGTGTCTATTATGTGTGTGTGTGTGTGGTGTGTGAGATGTCAAGGAAGTGATGTCTTCACAAGGGTTTCAGGCTGGAGGAGCAATTTCTGTTTCCGTGGACCCACTTGAGCTCAGATGGTGTCAGTGGATGTGTGTTTGTGTGTGAGTGGAATGTCCCGTGTCTAGGACTGACTGCAAGGGTAGCCCACATGCAGGACAGGTCTGTGGGACCCTAGGAGAGGAGGTACCCCAGGATTGACACTGGCTGGGACTGAGGACACAAGGCAGGGCTGGATATTTGGGACAGAATGCCCTCCATGAGGGCAAAGCCCTGTGCCGTGGGACCTCATCCCTGAGCTGAGACCCCACGGCAGACCACAGCAAAGAGTCCAGCCTGCTTTGGGCCAGCGCCCATCATGCCTTGCAAGCCTTTACTGGGTTGGGTTTTTTTAGAATTTTTTTTTTTTCTTTTTTTCCCTCAAGAGCATCAATTTGAAAAGCCGCTTAAAGGAACAACAAAGAAAAAGCTGACACAGACCTGAGCCGGCGAGAGAGAGCAGGTCAGGATCGCTGCACTCCTCTGGGGTGGCAACGACGTTTGCATCCAAGCTTGTATCTTGTTTTAACAAGCCCCGTGCCCTCCGGATATCTCTCCTACAAACCTGGAAGAGACCCGGGGCACTCTCTAGGTGGGGGTGAAAGGGACCATCAGGCAGCAGGTCCAGCCCATCCAAAGGAGCTGAGAACATACCCTATAACCAGGGAGAGGGGCAGGCTGTGCTGGCTCCCTGCCTGACCCTCTCCATCGGATACAGAATCAGCTGAGGGCAAAAATGCTTCGAAGTCAGATACTTCAGTTAAGTGCCGACAAGCAGGAGGGATGTGTCTGGGATTCTAGGGTATGTGAAGCCTGGAAGAAGGACTTTTTAAATTTTTATTTTTTTTTTTTTTAAGGCTAAGATGATCCCTGAGGGATGCTCTAGAGAGATCACAAGCTGCTGTTTCAGTCCAGAAGGTTTTATGAGATCGGGACAGCACCGTCTGTGCATTGCTGCCTCCTGTCTGGAGCCAAGCTAGCCCTGCAGGAGGTCTGTTTTGGCTCATACCCGACCCATGCCAGTGGTGTGGTGTCTCTGTACCTCTGGACACACCACTCACAGCTGGTGGGTAATAGTCTTACTCATTACAATTATGTCTTCATTTGTTTTGCAACTGAGCTGAAGAACTTGGCCAGAACTAAGGTGTCCCCAGTGCGCAGTGCTGTACAAACATTCCCCATTCCAAATCACCCCCTTCGCCTTCCCCAGCACCCAGGAGAAACTTGAGGGCTGAGGATGTCCGTAGTAATATTCCTTTTCCACCCACCTGCCTCCTCCATGGTCACGAAGCACCCCTAAGAAGATGAAGCAACTTGTTAGTCACTGGATCAAGCCATCTCATGAGATCTTTCCTTGTGCTACTGGGGAACCAGTGTCTTGCTTGCAAGAATGTTGAGGTGGGAGGGGAGAAAAAAAGGGAAAGCACCAGGATCCGTTTCTGAGGCAGGCAGGGAGTTGTGGCTGATGTTCTGCAGAGGAGAACAATATGAACCTGGGACCCCACCACCAGCACAGACACAGCAGCTTCTGATCACTCCAGGTGAGATCAGAGCCTAGTGGCTTTCCCTGTGGATTTCCCTTTGAGTTCCAGGATGTCCATGTGCACAGATGAGCCCTGTTAAAACCTCTTAAAACCTCCATAAAACAAACACTTTCTGTGGCCTCGTCGATGCAGTCATCCACCAAAGAGCTTACAGGCAAAGGAGAATTAGGCAGAGGAGGTCTTGCCTGGAGCTTACACAAAGGGAAACGAATCCCCTTTGATGCTTTAGGTTGGTGCTTTATTGCTTTAACAAGATTAGCATATTTCTGCATTGCTGACTCAGATTTCCAACACCTGAATTTGAGGGGCTGTGAGCCCTTGGTAAAAATAGCTCTACAAGGGGATGATAAAATGACTGTCAAAAGGGCCAAAGTCAGCATGGTCACTCCTGAGACTTATCTGTGATCTTAAGACATCATTGGTTGATGAGAGCAGAATCATAGGATCATAGAATGGTTAGAGTTGGAAGGGACCTTAAAGATCATTGAGTTCCAATCCCTCTGCCATGGGCAGGGAGACCTCCCACCAGACCAGGTTGCTCAAAGCTCCATCCAGCCTGGTCTTGAAGAAAGGGTCCATCCTGGCCAGACCCCTCTTTCTAATGGTGGCCTTAAGCAGGCTCTTCCAATTGGAAAACTAAGGAGAGGACAAATGTGTGATACCTCTTCTAACACTCTCCCGGCTCCAGCTGTTCTTAGCTCAGGGGATTTCCTGAGCCTGTTGTCGCTTGTCTGTTTAGTAACACTCATTAGATCCCTCTTCCAAGAATGTGTGCAGTCTCCTCTTGAAACAATTAACTGAATCCACAGCATCCCCTAGCAAACAGTCCCACAGCTCTGTGGTCTGGTGTGTGAAGAGTATCTGCTTTTTGTTGAAACACCAGCTCCTAGATCGTGTTCCTAGGTAAATTTTTAAAAAATTATTATTATTTTTATAAGGTCACGCTCTAGACCTAATTGTCTAATTGACTTAATTATGGACAAACATATTAAAATATGGAACTTACAGATTAAAAGACAGGTAATCAAATAAAAATTAACTCAACATTTATTCCTGTTTGGAAAATGTGGTTTTTTAAGTAGATTCATGATTTGGAGGACTCATTCACTGATTTGGGGGTCATCGGTGAGGATTTCAGGACTGCAGAAGGCTCCATGCTGATGTTTCAAGTTCGTCCCAAACTGCCAGCATTTACAGACACATCAAACTGACTAAATGCACATGATGCCAATTCAGGATTTAAGTGAGCAGGGTGAGAGGGAGATGTCAGTCAATGTAGTGTCATCTCAAGGAAATTTAAAGAACAGCCCTCAGTCCTCCAGATTTGAAAAGATTATTATTGAACGGGGCCTGCCTCATTGTCAATGAATCTTTCCAGCCTCTTGAGGCATCCCTGGGGCATTGTGGCAGGGATTTAGTATTAAAAGATTTCCAGACCCTACTGCAGAAGATGCATGCACCTGGTGGAAGAGAAACTGGTGAGGTGCCCTGAAGCCCGGTGAGAGTTGTTAAGCAAAGAAAAAAGGGCCCAGGGAGAAGGTGGAGGCCCCGTTCCCAGGGGAACTGAACTAACCTGATCATCATGGACCTCTTCTCAGCCTCCATCTCATTTGGCTTCTTGCCAAACCATGTGGATTTGGGAGGAAAATCTCCGATTTTCTTCCAGAGATATCATCGTGCATAAAGAAGCTCTGAGACTCCACTTCATGGCTCAGCTCAGTGTCTGAAGGTGAGACATCAAGAAAAATGTTGGAGAAGTATATTAAGAGGGCAAGAAGACCTCTCCCTTGTGGAAGGACTTCAGTCCCCCTTGGTGGGTGGATATGGAGACCTTTCTCCTGGGATGGGGTGAGATGCAACTGAAAAAAAATAGGATAAAACTGGGGAAATGGCAGAAGCATCTGTTCCTTGGAAGAACAGTCCAAGCAGAGCAGCGATGCAGCAATTTCTCTGCTGAAGAAACTGTCCCTGTTCAAAATGGAAAGGGAAGACGCCAATCCCAGGGCAAAATAAGCCAAATCACACAATGGTGAACTGTCCCCTGACAACACCACAGCTCTCCAGCTCCTCTGATAAATGGATCCCTCAGACTCTGCTTGACCGGAGATGTGCAGGCAGATGAATGTCTCCCAACCCCAGCCAAAGAGCTAATCTCCTCTTGCTATAGATCTGGAGGATCCTGGCAGCAACGAAGAATAAGTGCACTCAGCAGGGTCCTGGGCAGGATAGTGTGGAGGGGAGGCACTCAGAGTGGCCCCATGGGGAAGCAGCAATGGATTTGGAAAGAGTCCAAGTGGTCAACATGAAAAGTCTTTCCCCATGGGAATGGACCTGCACTCTTCAACCACCCTCACCCAAGAAGACCTCCTTGCTTACAGACTATGGGAGTAGGAAAGCAGTTGAGGCAAAGGCTGGTGAAATGCCCTTTGTAAGGACCTGAGCTGTCCATACCTCTATAAGTGATGAGGTTTAAGCAACTATGGCTTTTTAGTAACCTCTTTATATCCTCTTCTCCTGTCTCCTTGCTCAGGGGCCTGGGCCTGGACCTGGCCCAGGAAGAGCAGGGAGAGATTCTGCTCTTGGTTGTGAAAGGAGAAGCAACACACATCATGGGGATGGGTTTACAGCTTGGGTGGCCTGATGTTCTTGGCTACAATATAGATGAGAATAAGGAATTCTTCAAGGAAGATACCAAAAGGCTCTTGCCTTTTTTTTAACATATTGTCTGCTTTTTCTTCTAGCCCCTATGGTTATGTTGGCATGAAATTTTGGTGCAAAACCTGAGCTTAAGTAACATGACCAGTATCAAAGAAAGGGTTTGCGGCTGAGCAGAAAAAAGACCCCAGGTGTTTCAATGTTGGTCTTTTGCAGACCAAGTCCCTACCCAAAATATCCTGCCTCCATGACTCTTTTTTTTTTTATCAAACATGGGGAACAGTGGGTGAGGGGCATTGCCCTGTGGAGTTGGACAGCCAAACGCCTGCTTTGTGCTGGGATCAATAGTTGCATGCATAGCTGTGGGAAATCAGGACTCCAAGAGAAGTGTGGAGACAGGCTGTCATTCTGCAGAGTTCAAAAGCACCTTGTTCCTGTTAAAAAAAAAAAAAAGCATGGTTTCTGCTCTCTTGCTTTTGCAAGAAAAAAAATCAAATTTCTTCCCTCTGTTCAGGTGTTTTCTATTCACCTAAGCTGAAAAAAGTCCCTTGGATTGACAGTACGAGTCTGTTGGGTCTGGACAAACACAGTGCTGGAAGCTACAGAAGTGTGATAAATTCTCAGACCTCGTTCGTTAAGACATTAGCTGCATTAGTAAATCTGCAAGCTTTCTCTTACAGCTTTCCCCCACCATCCGTCAAGCTCACCCTCTGGAATGATGGTAATTCGGATGGCCCCTCTTATTTGATTTGCCTGTCGGTGACACCAGATTCTCCCCCTTCAGGTTGCTTGTGTCCTCCTCTCTTGCCTTTTATGTGGTTCATTCCCTCCAACGGGCCAGAGGGGCATTCTGGGTGGTGTTTCAACAGCAGCAAAAGATACTGGTTATTCCCAAGTTCATCTCCTTGTGGGCAGGCCATCAATCTCAGCAGCAGAGACTTCAGGAACTCGCACTGGCTCACCCACCCACACGTGCCCACACGAATGCACACTCAAAACCTTCAAGCTGCTGCAATTAACAGGACAGCTTTTAATTGGCAATTACAATTCCATTAAGCTGGGTCTGGCAGATCATTTGCTCTGTCAGGAAAGCCCTGAGGCAGGGAAGATTAGTGGCTGGCAGGATCCGGTCTCCTGCGCTGGAGCTGTGGAGGAAAAGAAGACAGGTAACAGCTGTGCTTTCTCAGCTGGGGAAGGTGGGAGGGAGAATTAAAATTGCTTGAAACCCACTTGTCTTCTCCACCCAGGGGGGCTGTGTCCCACCAGAATCCTCAGGAGGAAACCTCTGCAGCACCAGGAATGGGGGAGGCAGTGATCAGACAAAGGTCCATGAAGCAGAATGAACTTCAGCCCTGAGTACACCCATGAAACAAAGCCTGGAGGTTCTGCTTGGAGGGGGAAAAACATGTGTGGCTAGCTGCAGCATCATGGCTCCAAAGGAAGTCCATTGCTTGAAGGTTTGTGAGGTCTGGAGATAACACCTGGGCACTGCAGTATCATGGGCACCTTCATACCATGGAGAATTAATCAAAGGTAGTTTTTTGGGAGCTTTCCAAGTTCTGTTCCTGGCTCTTCAGATGATGAAGTCTGTGGTGTTTAACCTCTCTGTGCAGCCACTTACACTGACAGAAACATCATTCTCAGCTTTGCAGAGCACTCTGGGATCCCAGCGTGTCACGGTTCCCAAACCAAGGTTTGTACACCCACCCGTGGTTTGCAGGACCCTGACACTGATCCTGCTGTGCTCCATAGATGCCTCTGAGTCCTCTGTCACATGGACACATGCTCTCCTGGTTCTCCCTCACTATCTGGCTCAGCATGCTCAAAACACACTAGATGTGTCACTGCCATGAGCCAACTCATGTCTGGCATGATGATCTCTGGGTAATTTGAAGGGCTGACTTGAAATCTGGTTCAAAATCATTTGGGATTTCTCTTTACTGAGAAATATTCTTACTCTTGTATCTATGTACTGTCAACATTACTTTGGTCAAGAGGTTTTTTCCTACAGATTGCCTGTAAAATCCCAGCTGTGATAACTTTAGAGCAGGCCAGATTAATATTGCTCATCAAACCATCACCAGAATGTGGGGGAGGCCAGAGGGCAATCCCAATTCAACCACATCTTTCCACAAAGAGCTCTAATTTAAAGGAAAGCTTGGGAAGCGGAAAAGTACTTAAAGCTGAGCTCCAGGGCTTTCAGAACAAAAGCCATCTTAATGTGGTGACTCAAGAGGGTTCATAGCATGGCCAGAAGGAGGGAGCAGTTTTGGTCCCAGCAGAAGTTGCTACCAGTTTGTAAGAGGCAAACAGGAACCTGTTGTTTGTGTGTTTGTCTGCCTGTTGGCTGTCCCCGGCTCCTGTAAACTCTGAATTCCCAGGCCAACTTTGATTAGGTTTGACAGAAAAAGAGAGCTGTTAAATAATTCATATCCTGAAAAATCTGTGAACACACATAGTTGGGTAAAAGAGTCCACAGTGCCTCCATGAAGATAAAGGCTGCGCAGATTCCACACAAAGAGGAGACGGAAAGGAGAAAGCTGGAAAGCAGAGAGAGATCCATGGGCCTACAGATCATCTAGACTCCCAAGAATCCCACCAGGAGGCAGGAGACTAGAGGAAATGTTGGCCTACTGTTGAGTGACCATCCATCAATGAGTGACTCTCTATACAAAGGCAGCTTGGTCCTGGAGCCTCTCGGCACGTTTTGCTAGCTTGTGTGCAGCCCTGCTTTGGGAGATTTGGGATCCATTTAGTGCATCAGCTACTCCTTTTCTCTGTTTGAGTTCTCAGCAGTCTGTCTCCATCCTGCCTCTCAGCTCTCTTTCACAGCCAGAAGACCGGTTCTCATCTCCGATCAAACCAAGAGTGCAGATGTTATTGCTCCCTTAGCAGATTTTCATGCAGACAGATTGATGCTTTCCCTGACTTGGAAGAAACCTCCTATGAACGTCTACAAAGCGACTTCTTCATTTTCTTTCCAGTCCCAGCATAAAATTCTCCTTTGATGAGATATTTCAAGACTCCTCTGATTACTTTTGAGAGATACGATTTCTGTGCTCTTCACTTCGATGCCATTTCTTTGAGCTGCCCTACCCGTCCATACGCATTGGAAGATTTTTAGGGCCAGGGCCTACTGTACTCCATTTCTTGTTTCTTTTCAGCATGGGTGTCTCTCTGTGATGGGATACTCACATGCTTATATACAAATAAATAATGTAAACAATGATTTTCTCTACTGCTGGCAGATCTAGCTCTATGGATAGATGTGAAGGAGAGCTATTGAGCAAGAATTCCATTTTAATACCTCATTCAATAGCTCTTGATGTCTCTTGTGCTTCCTCACCTCTCAGACACACAATTGTATGTTACCAACCCTCTGACAATATAAGAATATGCAGATACTATTGACTTCTGCTACGGTCAGTTTCAAGATTTATTGACCTGAGAAGGAAATATTGACCTGAGATGAAACTGAGGTCAATGTGTGGATCCCAGGGGAGCATAAATTTCAAAATTGACCCACCAAACAGAAGTCAATAAATGAATGGTTAATATAAACATTGTCTTACAAAAATTAATTCTGGGTGACATGGGTTCACATGCAATTTTTATTGTGAAATATGGGAGGCAATATTGGTTGCCGTGTCTGAAGAATGTGAGTCAGTGTCTGATAACGGAGACTAATGAAACTGCTGGGAATGGGGGGGGGGAAGAATTGGATGTGATTATAATTTAATCTCCAGTCAGTAATGGAGCAGTCTCTTGTTAGTTAGAGTGAGGTTATGAAGATAACTCTTGAATGTGTTAGGCAGGATAAGGTTTAAGCCTCAGGGAGAAATTTTACAGAAGGTGGCAACTCGTGACATTGGTTCTTCCATGTTGGGGCTCTTCACAGATCTCAACAAATCTAATGGGGGATTCTTTACTCCTTTCATTGGACTGGGAGTGAGATCCTCATTTGCAGTCTGGTGTTTGTCAGTTTATACAGTCTTCAGTCAAGGTGGGCTGTGGGGAAAAAATATATTTCAGGTCTCTTGATATCATTTGTGATGTTGTGGGGATGTGTGGAGTGGAGGTGCTGGGATCTTCAGGGCTTCATGGCCTTGTGTACACTCTTGTACACTTTGTTCCTAACCACAACTCCTGTACACAAACAAACACAGCCCATGTTTTAATCAATTTCCTCATGGAATTTCCATTTGAGCATTTGCAAGTGTTTTTTTGTTGTTCACAAACAGCTTGCAAAGTTTAGAAACGTTTAAAGGCATCTGTAGAGGGAGAACTGCAGACTTCATTTCCTCATCATCTTCTTCCACTTCATGATAACATGGTCTCATACCTCTGTCTGTGAGTTGGAGGTTCTTCATCCCATCAGTAGAGAACAAAATGCTGTTTCAGTTTGGAAACTCATGACCTATGTAACCACATTTATGAGTTCTTGATTGTTCATAGAGAGATTTGGTCACAAAGAACAATTTTCAGAGCACTTGAAAAAGACATGAGAATTGGGGCTATGTTAGTTTTTTCCTGATCTTCTTTCTTTGGCTGTTTTTAGGGTGATCACCTCATTGCCATTATTTATGGCCCGGTACTGTCTACAGCCAACAGCTTTGATATCTCATTGTGCTGGGGCTATATTGGTCTTGGATCAAAAATAAGACTAATAGGAATAAACAACAATGTATAGAAACCCAGAGATGTCAGAGTCTAGGGCAATTTCTATGGAGATTAGGACTTGTGGGAGAGAAATCAACTATGATACTGTTCTGCTTTGGTACTGACGATAGGTTTCATCTGACCAGTCTAGATCCCTACAGTGTAGACATCTCAGGGGTTTCTCTCAAAACTAATTTGACTCATCTCTCTTTATAGTCAATGGAGAAAAAGCTAGTACTTTGATGGGGTGGCTCATACCACTTAAATGATCAAATAGATCATACCCAAGATGTGGATTTCTGAACCTCTAAAACCATTCTGGTTTACAAAACCTCAAGGTCATTTTTCACGGGAGACAAATATGAGAGTTAGAGATCACTGCCATTTGGATCCAACCTCACTTTCGTCAGAGGTGTCTCTCCGTTGACACATTTAAGTCAGACAGTATCCAAAACTACAGTAATCCTTGCAACTTCTAGTCTCTCCCTCACCCAGTCTGGAGTCATCCTGGCAATGTCTCTGCATCCCATTCCACACTTGGCCATCCACCTAATCACTGTTTCATATGGACATCTCTGGAGACTCTCAGTGCAAAGTGATGTCAGGCCTGCGGCCTTCCAGGTCCTGTGCCAGTCTGCAGTGCACAGCCAAATTGAACTCATCTGTCTTGGCTTTAAATCGCTGTCCAGATTGAACTTCTTTCAAATGTTTAAACCACTCCAAGGATTTGAATTGCAGGGCATATTTAAGAGTAGTTTAAATTATTAAAGCCCTTAATGTTTGGGGTTTCTTTAAGATGCATTTTGGAGCTGTCAAGCGAACAATCTTAAATGACAGATTGATGAATTCATTGTCCCTTACCACATCTCCGGGAGGAGAGAGGAATATGGCTCCCAGAAAAACCAGCTTTGCTAACAGAGACACAAGTGGCTTTCTACTTCTCAGCCTTTTTGGTCATTAGCACCCTTCTGCTGCATGCACAGGCAACACAGCAGGGTCTGTGTCAGCCATGGACTCTCTAATTCAACCTGCTGTTGCTGAGGATTGGCCCTGGGTAGGGTTCATCTTCTGGTGATAGGGACCCTGCTTCATAAATCAGGTCTGTATTCTGGCAGGGAACGCCTGTTCTGCCAAACAAACAGCTCTGCTCCATCACTGTAAACCCAAGTTGAGATCCACACGCAAACATCATATCACAGAATCATAGAAGATGTTGAGTTGGAAGGGACCCATAAGGATCATCGAGTCCAACTCTCTGCTCCTTGCAGGACTCTAACACTAAACCATACATCAGCCCACTCCCTGCTGTCCTCAGGCTCAGGGGCTTTGGACTACAGCTGCCAGTTTGTACTGGGATGGGGCCAGGGGTTCCAGTTTGTGCTGGAATGAGGCCCTGGACCTTATTTTGACCCTCACAGTCTATTCCTCCTGTGTGAAAGAAACTGGTCATATACCAGAAGGTTTGGTGAAAATGATCTGAAGAAGGAATTGTGTGAGGAGTTGTGTGGGGTTTGTAGATACAAAAATTGGTCCTCTGGCTTACAGTTTAACTGCTTATTGCCTTCAGATTCTTCTTTGGGGTCTCACAGTCTGGGCTGGACATTTTCTCCCATGAATGAATTATAATGTGTTGGGAATATTCCTCATTCTTCTTTGCATGGGAAGTAGGAGACCCAAGGTCTCTGGGACCACATCATTACCAGTAAATTTAAGGGTGGCCTGAGAGTGTTTCCAGCACTGGCACCCAACTGTTAAACCGGAGTCCTGTTAGAACAGTCCTGGGCATACTAATGACCTTAATGACCTAGGATAATTAACCCTTTTTCAAATGCTTCCCAGGAACCATCACCAGCCACCGGCCAGTACGACCCCTCAGTTGTGGGCATCTCGTTTGAAGGGGAAAGGATTGTAATAGTACAGCTCTGGGTTGTTCAGTGCTGTCTATTCTCAGGGGCAGAGGACAGTCCAGGCACATTTAAAGTATAAGAGTAGTCTTAAAGTCTGGGCAAAGGCCCTGTTTGTTTGGTTTTTTTGCAAATCTCAGCTCCCAGTCAAGAAGCCACTTCATAAGCAGAGCCGCCTTCCATAGCCTTCTGGAAATAACGAACAGCAGAAAGATCAAAAATCCCGGAGGGATGGCGGAGCTTCAACGTTAATGTATATGGAAAGTTGTGCTCATTTCTGGGCTTCTTCTTACCAGACAGATATTGTCAAATGGCAGGGAGTTCATATAAGAACAACCGACAAATGACTGAGGGCTGGAAGGATTGATTTACAAGGGCAAGATGAAAAGAGCTGAATCAGTACAGCAGTGATCAAGACGTGATGTGACATCTCCCTAAGTATCTGAAGGGCGTAAACACCGAGAAGCAGTGTCTTTGTGGGAAATGTCTTGTGTCTGCTTAACAGCCCGCTTCATTGAGATGTAGCAGGCTACTTACTGTCTATTAAAGAAGTGCCACTTGATCATTATCGGTGTATTTATGGAGGGTCTAATAGCTTTAATAAAGTGTGAATTGCAAAGGTAAAGAGCAGAGGGATCAAAGCCATGTCCCTCCCAGGTGAAAGAAACACAACACCATTTTTTTCCACAGCTCTGTGCTCTTGGGATGCAGTCATATGTCTAAAAGCAAGTTAACAGAGAACTGAAGAGAAGCTGTCTAGTATGTGGCATGTCTCACAGAGGAGTTCTTCATTATTCTAAATCTCTATAGATGCCAATTTTTACCATTTGTACTCCAAGTTCATGATAAAGTAGGGACTTACCCACTTGGAACTTGCTGGGTCTCAGCTTCCCCTTCTAACTGGGGAAAGGGGTGGGGAGTCACAAGGGTGGAGTTGGCCTTTCCTAATTTTAGGTGCTCATCAATCCATTAACATGTCCTTGGTTGGGGGAGTTTCAGTGGGCTTTAGGGTGTGAGCTGTCTCATCCTCGAGCAGATGCCCAGGGTGGGTCAGAGGAGCCCTTGACCGTATTTCACTGAGTGTCCTTGGAGTTCAGAAAAATAACTCACATGGGTACTTACATTTCTTAAAATTAGAAAAGGCTAATGCCACCCTGGCCAACTGGTCCACATACAAGGAAAACAGATTTTCTCCAGCAAATTAAATTCCTCTTTTATCTGGATCACATGGCTCTTGCTGTCGAAAGCCGTAATTCAAACCTCTCTTTAGCGCATCCTCACTTGTCTTCCCCTGCAGTACAAGGAATTGGTAAGAACAGCGATGGCAGCTAATGCTGGCCACTGTGAGAAGGGGTGGTGCTGGGGTTGTGCCATTTGACGTGCCCATGGATTGTGCTGGATCCTTTAATAGCATGCGGAGGGTGCTAATTCCCTCTGGAGGTGAAGCTCATCTCTCTATTTTTCCTCCTCTATCCTTAGCTTGCCCCTGGGTTTTAAAGAGAAGCCACCTGGCTGTGCTCCTCTCTTGCACCTGCTTTCCCCTGGATTACATATCGTCCAGAGCCGAGACACAAGTAACTTAAGAATGTTCCCTAATGGAGACTGTGCTGTCCTTATCTCCTCGCGACAGAGGCAGGCGAGTGCATGAAATGTAACCCCCTGCTTGCCGCCAGCATGGGCAGACCCTTCGTGCCTTCGTAGAACTGGGCTGGTGTCGGGCGGCCAGAAGGAGACTGCTGACAGACACAAGAGCCAAGGGCATCCCGATTTGGAGCTGTCTCCAGCTTTTAAAGGACTAGGAATGGACAGCAGCTCCCTCGGGCTTGTATCGCAGGGAGATGAAGGCTCCTGTTACTTCTGCCCTGAGCCATGTTCCAACCCGTGAGCTCTCCTAGAGGACACCCAGCTCATTGCTGAGATAATCCATTGCTGTTGCTAAGCCAGCTGCATGCAAACTTGGAGAACTTGTAGGCTTGGGACCTCATATACCCTGATCTACTTTGTGAGAGTGTCTAGAGAGTTTCTTCCACTGCAGAGAGGTAGTGCATAACTTCACTTGTCCACCATATGTCAAAACACTTTGGAGCAATAGTCTCTTCACTTAGTTCTGATACTGTGGGAACTAAAGTCCTGAAACAAGACCAGGAGTCCAGAGGCGAGTTTTCTCTTGTGGTACCCATTATGTGTCCTCAGGCATATCTTGCCTATATTGCAGGAATTGTCCTGCGAACACTCTATTATACCCATTATCACAGAAATTGTGAAGATCAGTTCACTGCTCAACCATGACTTACTTTCAAAAAAAGCCTGTAGGCCCACTCACTAAAAAGTTGGTCTTAAGCTCACTAAAAACAATCAAAGAGTCTCAGAGGCTGACCTGGACTTTGAATCAAACCTTAGGAAAGGCAACCTGGCCTTTTGCAAGCCTATGACTGAAAAGCAGATGAACCGTACTCACCTGGTGACTCCCCTGTTCCCTGCTACCAAGCACACTATGAGATTATTTCTGTTTACATTCCCATGATGAATCCATGACAGTCTGGCCTCCAGAAATGCAATGGGAAGCTCTGAAAATCCACATAAAAGAGCTCGTGGTCTATTTGCAGCCTGAAACTTTAGAGTTCACCTTCTTGGCACTGCATTGGGCAGCTAAATTAAACATGAGTAGTTGAAGTGGAGGCTGCCTTTCCTTGAAGAAACCATTGCCATCGCCGGCGCTGACCAGGCCTCCTTCCGACTATGGCTTGGCTTAAAGGCTGTCCTCTGGAAGCTTAGGGAGCTGAGATGTCTTCTCCTGAACCTGGCGACAATGTAAAGCTTTGATCCATCTGAAACCAGGGCTCAGATGGGGGCTCTCAGAGGGGTGAGACCCCCTCAAAGGGGGCCGNCTGACGAGAAGCATCTGAACCTTGCAGTACAGCCCGGGCGGGCCAATGCCCTCCCTTCCTCATCATCAGTTTCCTCTGGGATTTTGAAGGAGTAAGTGGAAAGTTTGTGTGGCCAGCAAGAGGGGAGGCTGGGGGTTGGGTGCTGATTTGGGAGGTTCGGCTGGGAGCAGCTCATATGTTTAAAAGAAAGAGCAAGGCTTCATGCCTAAACCTCACAGTGATTCTGCCTACCCATCCTCCCTGCCCCCATCCATCCATCCATCCATCCATCTATCCCTCCGTCCATCCATCCATCACTGTAGATCACCTAATGTTCTCCCTGTCCATTCCTTATTAACTCATGAGCTTGCCTTTGCAGAAGCTGTGTTTAGGGCCTGTCAG
This sequence comes from Arenaria interpres, assembly GCA_013399435.1. Lineage (NCBI taxonomy): Eukaryota > Metazoa > Chordata > Aves > Charadriiformes > Scolopacidae > Arenaria > Arenaria interpres. Next base: position 83,755 of record VXAK01013908.1, on the reverse strand, counting down.
CCCTGGGACTCAGCCTCTGTAGAGTCTATTTCTATAACAAAAAAAAACATACACAAAACCCAGATTCTTCCTGGACCCATTCCATTACTCTCCTGCCTGTCTGATGCAGTATAGAAACATCCATATTCCCACCTAATTTGTCCTATTCTGAACCATTTCTGCCCAGTCCTCAAACTCAGTGGGATTGCAGAAAGGGACCTTACTTCCGTGCTGAGGCCTGTGCCTTTTTCTACCAGAGCTGCTTCATTTCCCCCTCATCTTAACTCAGCCTTACAGTCCACCAAAACCCTCCTCTCCATCCCTTTCTTCCTCCTGTCACCCTCATCCTCTCCCTTTCCCATGTTGTCCATCGGGCAGCTGAGGGTGAGGAGTGGGAGAGATGCTGAGGAAGAGCAGGAGAAGGTGGAAACGCTCAATTTCTCTACACCCCAAAACTCCTTGGAATCGCATCGCTGACCTCAATACCAGATTTCTTCCCTTAATTCTGCCACAACAGGGTGAGCGCAGCCCCAGCTCATGTGAGGGGAAGTTGCATCGCCAGCACCTGTCGAACACCAGCCTAGCACTGGTATATAATTTAATGGTCACTATGGGGAGAAAGGTACAGGCTTCCCCCCACCCCCTTTTTCCTTTAACGGAACATTATCTAAACAAACGCATTCCAAAACTGCTGAAGCACAGGCAAATAATGACACGGGAGCAGGAGCCAGGCATTAAAAATTCATGTCGGCGAATATTAAAACTTTTTACTTCATCATGTCAAGGCACCAGGCAAATGCAAACAAATGAGACCCACTGAGCGCTGCCTGCATGGGCCAAGACAGAGACGAGCCACTCACGCTGCTGGGGAGAGACCCGCATTGCGGTCCCTGTCTCTCCTGAGATGTCAGGCTCAGAGGGGGACGGGGGAGCCGAAGGGGTAGTTAATTGCTCGGTGTCTCTAAATGAGCTCCGCAAACTGACAACTCTGAGGAAGGCAGCTCGCTGCACGAGCTATGGGGCGGGTACGTGGTGGCCAGGAGCAGCCCCCATCCCTTCCCACATGCTGTGCTGTCAAAGCTCCTGAAATGGGGGAACATCTGGCGGGGGGGGGGGACATAACGACTCCCAACCCCCTTGTTTATTTGGTCCTGTCTTTACTAATTAAGCACCAGCCCCTGTCTGCTGCTTGCTGTGCTGTTGACAAGAGGCTTGTTCACCAGGGGTTGCATTGGAATGAGACCCAGCAAACTCAAATCACGGAGTTCTCCCTTCCCCCCCGGGAGGAGACGACTCGGTGGGCTGGTGTTTGCAGCCAAGTTGGGCCACCACAGGAACAGTTTAAGTTCCCTCCTGGGAGGGGGTTATGCTGAAGAGGGGGAGGTTCTCCAGGAGGGTGAGCACAACCAACCACACCTCGCCTAAAACCGGTCCTGAGGATCTGACCTCTTGGGCACCCGCTGCAGATATCAGAGCCCTGTTCGACCCACGTCCTTTTCTATTTCTGGCCCAGCTCACTTTTGCAGAGCTGAAGATCTGTGCCTGGGTCCCCTGGGGAGCTGGTGGAAGGATGGTCCAACTCCAAACTGCTGTGTTACACCTGCAGCGTTTAGGCAGAGGCGACGTAACATGAAAGCAACCTCACACAAGCCAAGTGGCGATTTCACTGGCCACATTTTCCAGGCAAGGCATGAATCAGGCTGAGTAAAGTTGGTGGAAAGAGCTCTTCAATTAATCTGTTCCAGCACCATCTATCACTAATTAGGTAATTTTCCCTGTTATGCTGCACACACTTTTAATGCACCCTGTTTACTTAATGACTCTTGTGATCCCCTTAACACAATTACTGGTAATAAGCAACTGATGAAGAAAAGGATTAGACCAGTAATCTCTTGCTGTATGATGCTTTATTGGAAGTGCACTGAGCATCACATTTTGATTTTTAATAGATAACTTCTCTAAGTAATTGATTAATCATAAACTCACAGACTGCAAGAGCCAGAGGTAATTTTATGGCACCTAAAAAAAAGGAAAGGATCTAGATGATGTAATAACTAGCAATCTAGAGGCAAATAAAGGAAGGGAATGTTTGATTAAACATTCAATATATTTTTATCGCTTTGTGGGTTATGGAACTGCCTTCACTGGTTTATCGTGTGGGAAGAAACATCATAATAACAGCCGACACAGGTGTTCGTGGAGCCAGATGCACCCTCCTGTGAGCAGGGTGCAAGGCTGGCAAGATGGTCAGAGGAGCGATTACGAGGATTATTTTAAATCACTCTGTCTCTATAGCCTAGATAAGCTGTGAGAAACAACCACAGGTAACATTTCAACGCCTGGCTCCTTATGATGGTGTCCCCAGCCCAGATTTAGGTGGCTGGGTGTCCTGCAGAGTGTCCTAACCAAGTTTTCCTGAATATTGGACAATGGGTATTAAACATTGGAAGAAAAGTGGCCCTGCTTTGACAAGCAACGCTAAATGGTGATAGACACGACAGAAGTGCTTGGACCTCTTTGGTGCAGGCTGATCAAGGCTGAAGGACACCTGAGCTTGTCCAGAAGCCTAATGCGAACTATCTGGAGAACATCAATACTGGAAATTACGGTGTCTCCAGAAAATAGGGTTCTTCTAGGCCAGGCAGGTGCAGGGCTGGACTTTGGAGACTACAGATGTAATTTTTCCCAGTGTCTAACTCAAACCTTTCAAGCAGTGGACAACCTCCCCTTGACTTCAACAGGCCACAGGCAAGTCCCTCTCTATCATTATATGGGTGGCCCACAAAAGAACAACAATAAAAAAAGGGCATTACAGAGTTATTTGGTGAAGGATAGTCCTAGAAATGGGAGAGAAAGGTTGCAACTATGAACTCTGACATGAAACAACTTGCTGCACATCAGTCCTGGTAATTGGTCATGGATATACTGTTAGCTCATGTAAATGAATTTTAATATTTTAAAACCAAGCTGCACTAGGCATGGAAAAGTGTTGTTTGGCCAAAAGCCTGGTTCCTCATCTCTGCCAGCTGCTGTCTTGGACCACGGGTCCTCAGTCACCACAGCTGGAGAGAGAGGAGAGCAGGCTTGGTGATGATGGCAATGAAGAAGCCCTACAGGTCTCATTTCACTCAAACTTTTCAGTGTTGCCAAACCCCATGCACAGGACAAGGCAACTTCAGCCTGAGCAGGCTTTGAACCCAAATCCTTTATCTGCAACCCACCACAGCTTTTCTTCTGGAAACCATGTGGGCTGCTGTCAACAGTCAGTCCTAGGACAGGCAATGTGGAAGACTGGATTGCTGGAACGATTTCAGTGTCTGCTTTCTGGTCCCCGATGTGGTTGCAGAGGATCTCAATGTGCTTGCTGAGGAGAACTGGACTCTAATGTGCAATTGCCCTGCTCATGTCCAGAGGGTGATTTATGGCTCCTGCCATACTGGTGCTGTGCTTCAGAAGATGTACAAAGAAGAAAGGTCTAGGGAAAAGCAGGAGTAACTGCTTGAAAGTCCAGCCATAAGACAGTAAATATGGCTTGTGTTTCCTCTCTGCAATGGGAAGTGCTTTGTGGTGTGCCTAGTCCTCCTCTTCAATGAGCACCACACTGTGCAAAGTCTCCTCTGATCCATAGGAAGGTTTTTTCTGGACTCCGTGGCCTGGCTGGCAGCTCCCTGCTGCTCCCTGCAGTCTCTCCATTTTCTAGCAGGAGCTGCAGGCTCCCAGCTGTGTGCTGTGGCTCTTCCTCTCTGCTGTGGCTCTTCCTCTCTGCTTCTCCACTGAGCAGGATCCATAGATCCCCAAGAGCAGCTCCCTCAAAGGGTCACACTTGAGCTCTCTTTTTACAGAGACACAACATAAAGAGGGAACAAACAAGTAGCAGACAAAATGCCCACTGCGTCTTCTCACATCCTCGAGGGTGAGTGGTTTCAAGGTGACAGAAATCATTAGTTCAGGCAAGAATCAGGGAATCCCTCTCCTGGTTTTGCGTGCAGGTAGGCATGAATCTGACTGGCACAGTGCAATTTATGTAGTGGCACATGGACTTTTGCTCTTTTCAAAAGCAAAAACATTTCTTGGAGACTGCTTTGTACATGGAAAGGCACTTCAGAACCAGGCATGAAGGCTGGATGTAAAACAGGTCCCAGGTTCCGCAATCCCATCTCCTTAACCTTGCACTGGGGCTGACACATGTCACGGGTACCATCTGCTTTGCTTCAGCCTTGGGAGCCTAATTCAGCCCTAGACAAAAGTCAAGGCAGATAAAGAGTCTAAAAATCTCCATGCTGGCTCTGAAAGCTACAGGTAGGAAAACAACCTGAGGCAGAGGAAGAAGAGTTAATGATTGGGGTGCAGGGGAAGAGAAGAAGGGGCTTGGATTACAACACAAATAATAGATAAATCAAGCAGCAGGAGACAGTTTCTTCAGTGCCAGTTTATTTATCATTGTTTTCTCTGGGCACTGACAGGCTGAGGAAGACGGGGTGGGCAAACAACATCATCTGGCTTGATGGATGAGGCGTGGAGAGGGAAGGAGCCTCTGCCAGGCCTTGGAGAGGAAGGAGGCAGGAGGCAGCCTAGGGAGGGGTGCAGTGATGCAGTGGGGAGTGCGCTGTGCTTGGCACTGGGTGGCCATTCTTCTTCCCAGCCTCGACCACCTCCTCAGAGAAGGGAGCAGCTGGTACAGCAGGCAGACTAGCGAGACCAGGTACCAGGTACTCATCATTTCTGGAGATCTCTTGCAGAGAGAGGTCCGAGATCAAAGCATCTTTAGAGCCAGGATCAGCATCCTCACTCCCTACTGCCAGGGAGCTGGGCTTTACTTACATCTTTGCTGGACCCTAGAACTCTTTAGCCACTGAAATTCCATTCTTTCTAATATGTTTTTTGATGTTCTTTTGATGTATTCGATCATCTGGGTGCTGTATACTCCAGGGAAAACACAAGAGCCCAGATCCTTAAAAGTCTTAAAGTCCCCTGTGCATTTTGTGACTATTCCTCCTATTCAGGCTTTTCTAGAGCAAGATGCTCAGCTGTTATTTGCCCCCGGAAATGCTTAAATACCCAGCCTCCCAACACACTCTTTTGCTTCTGAGCTGCTTAGAGCCCTGTCTCACCTAAAAACCTTGGAGATCCAAAATCTACAGACCCAGTCAAGGGATGGGGCACTGGCTTCCTATGAAGGGCTTAAAACTGGACACATTCTCCAGCAAGAAGCACTCACCCACAAAGACAGACATGGGAGCAGGGGCTGAAGAAAGAAGGAGGGAGAGGAAAAGGCACATGGTTATAGTTGCAATGATAGCAGCTACTGTTTGGCCCAAAAGAAAGGCTTAGGATGCATATAGGTCTGTCTGCAAAAGATCATGGGGATTTCACCCAGCACCTACTGATGTCTTGAGTGTGGAGTTAACACCGACATAACAAACCCACAAGATTGTGGCTGTTATTTGAGCACAACTCTTACTTGGTCAATGTTACTGCTGGCTTCTTCTGTCAGGCATTTGTATTTTCTCCTTTGACCCTTCTCCTCATTGCTTGAGAGCTGGCTGGTTTAGCTGGCCGCCTTCCAGAGGCCTCTCGTCAAGGATGAACATCCGGAGCAGGAGGCATTTAATGGCTTCTCATTGTTGTATCCAACAAAGCAAGAAGTCAATGTAGCTCCCCTGGCCATGCTCCAATCCCCGTGGATGAACTGTTTAAAAGTTGCAAGTCTTGGTTGCCGTTCATGCTCAGGACTCTTAAACTATGCTTGAAATATCTGGTAAGAAGAGGTTGTGTTTTATCCCTCTGTGCCTATGAGCATCTGCTCAAACCTTCTTGTGATAAATATGGCCAAGCTCTTTTCCTTGAGTCATTATGCTCTGGAATCTTTGGGTTCTCTGCTGGAGGGGTTCCCTTGAGAGGAACATCTGTCCTAAGACCTTGCAAGTCAAGTTGGGTTTCCCCTACTGACAGGCTAAGCCCCACCTAGGCTTCTCAAGGCAAGAAAAAAAAGCAATTAAAGAAGATCCAGCTGAGAGTGCAACAGGAATGTGAGCTTCCTTTTGAAAGAACCAGGGTTACTTCCTCATTGGCATTAAAAGAAAGAAAAATGGGTGTAGCAAGCTGAGTACACACCAAGTGCCGTCTCTTTATCCTCACTGTGGACCAGGCTGGATCTATGTCCCCTAAACACAGAAGTAACATGCCATGACTATAGCAACAGATCCCAGTCTTATGATAATTTCCAAGGGACTGACAGATCCCTGCATGGGCTTGGGCAAGCAAGGTCTCTGTGACCTTAAAAAGAATGAAAATTTTGGTTCAGTTTCTGGGGTCTTCTGACTTTTGGCTGTTTCTGTTATCAGAACCCACCAAAGGGAACAAATCCCCGTAAGGGACAAGGGAATGGTTGGGGCGGGGGTTGTAGCAATCTCGTTGTTGAGCTTCCATGCTCCCCCGCAGCTCTGGGGAACTCATTTATTTTGAGAAATTCCCTTTCTCCATAGCAGCACTTGCCCCGTGCAGCCCCCTGTTATGCATCGCTCGGCTCTGTTCTCCTTCCCCCATCATTGGGAACCAAGCAAATCAATGAAGCCCTTTGGCGGAATTAAAAATAAAGGAGAACTTCCTTTTTATGTCCCATTAAAGACCAAGGCAACACTGCCTGGCTTAGTCCTTTTTTTTATTATTTTTTTTTTCTTTTTGGTCAGCTTTCGGAGTGAAGAAGGATTTCAATAATTACCTTCCGATTCTGCCCCCGATACGGTACCCTATCCCTAAAGCGCAGGCCTTGCACGCCTGCCCTTCATCTGAAACTCCAAGGGAAGCAGTTTAACATGAAGCCACATTGATATTCAAATAGATTATCATGCAGGCAAATGGAGGTAGCATTCCAGCCAGCAGCGTGTGAAAGAGCAACTAATGGATTAGTATTTATGGTCGAGCATAATCCACATTTTAGGATACTGCATCTGGAAGGGACATATGATGAACTCCTTTTTTGCAGCCCCCCTCCTCCTTCATCCCCGCCTCACCCACTCCATCTCTCCTTCTTCTCCGCATCTCCCTCCTCCTCTCTGGACAGGATACAGCAGCCTCCTGGCACCGCTGAGCTTGGCAAAATTGATGACAGGACTTTAGGATCCATTAGAAAAACAAATTCTTAAACAGTGTCTTCTAAAATCAATCACTTTTACCTTTAGTGGGATTTATCGCTAGCCTGCCTGCCCCTTATTGCAAAGATACATGTCTCCCAAGAAGAAAAAATGACCGAGTGGCTAAACTCAAGGCTGGAGGCACTGGCCTCTCCTCTTCTCCCCACGGAGGTGTTTTTTGGGTGCGTGCAAGGGTAATGTCTGGGCTTTCAAGGGCTAGAAGTGGAGGCAGTAGATCTGGCTTTGTGGGGCCTCATCCAGTACAGACCTCCTAACGAAGGTGTGGCATATCCCTCAGCTAGGACTAGCTCCGGTCCAGAGCTGGTGACCAGCAGAGCTCGGGAATGGGGAGAAAGATGCTGCAAAGGTAATCAAAAGGGAGAGATAGGGACATAACTACTGAAGGTGGCATGATTAGAAGTGTTTCTTCCAACCTAATGGGTTTCCTGAATTAATACCTGCTTGCACCAAAGAATTTCTTTTATATCAGACATCTTCTAATGTGAAATTCATAAGAGATGCACAACACAATGTGATAAATCCATGAGGAACTAAAACAACCAGTTATCCAGAGCAGGAAGGGTCATAGTAGCAAGAAGGGGCTTCATGACACTGGGTGCCATGTATAGGTGTAGGTGCACATAGTGTAAAACTTTCCAAACACAGAGACATACACAGCAGAGCAGACTAATCTCCTCAGGGATGGACTTCAGCAGCACAGAAAACAGCCCTGGGTGGATTTTGGGCTGAAACTGAAGAGCCGATCATGCCTCTTTCCCCCATATGTGGGTACATTTGTTTAGATTTGGGGTCTTAACTTACTTGCTTTATATGGGCTGTACTTCCAGGGGCAGATCTGGACACCAGCTGGAAGAAAGGGAATTGTGGCCACCTAACACCAAGGCAACCAAGTCAGCATGAAAAACATCTTCTGAGGTCTCCTTCCAGCTAGATACTGCAAAAGGTTTGAGATTTCACATCCCTGGGGAGGAAGAGAGTCTTGTTGGAGATGCTGTCATGGCTTTTCACCTGAAATGTTTTGCTTAGCAATCAGAGAAATACAGACAATGTCTCTGTTCAGGGACCTATTTTATGAAATATGGAAAATTTACCAAAGTCCTTGCAAACTTTCAGGAGCTAGGTTGTTTCCAGGGGTCCCTGGCTTTCATTTTGCATTGGACTCACTGCTAAGACTAATGATGGGGAACAGTCTCAGGTTGTTGGTTTTTTTTTCCAGGTGAGCCCTGCCTCCAGGCATCTAACCCAAGCTGCCATAGGTGAGAGGCAAATCCACCCCTTGGTTTTAATGTCATGATGCTTCTCAGGGTCTTCTCAGCTTGCTCTGGTCCAGCCCAGCACAGGAAGGCTGGGCTTGTTGGGTGACTTGAAAACTGAGGAGGCAGAAGAGATATAAACAAGGAAGAAGGAGGGTAGGGATACAAAAGGTGAGTCAGAGGCTCCTCAGCCCCAGGGCTCTGAGCACCGTCCCCATCTTCGTTTCAGGGATGGGAGGGGATGATGCCAGAACATTAGTAAATTCAGAGAGAAGCTCATAATTCCTATTGATTCTCAACCAGCCAGTGCGAGGTGTATAAAAATGCTTGTTCTATCATTTAGAAAAATGGCAATGTTATGATAGAACTGATTGATTTTCCTCTTTAGGAATATTCATAAACACTGGTTCCAAGAACTGATAAATCTCTTTTCCCCTGCGCAGAGTAAATCACTCCCCAGTGCTTCCCAGAGTGCCGGGGGCAAGGCAGGTTGTTATTTCTAATTCCTTTCAAAGGAGCTGTAAATGGGGAGAGTCTGGGGGTACCGTGGCTTGGTGGCTAGGTCACCCACAGTCCGTGAATGCCAGACCTTCTTTCTAGGGGGGCTTCAGAAGCCCATCTATCCCATTATGTCCCTGGCCAGGAAAGCTGGTCAAAGAGGATCAAGAGCTCCCTCCTTGACCCCTGGCTGGGAAGTACCTCTTGCTCACACTTAATTAGCTGCATGAATTTTTGTTTTGGCTGCAATTTCCAGTTTGCCACCCCTGTGTAATGACATGCAAATTTGAGGGATGTAAATCATCTTTCCTCAAGGAGCCTGGCGTTTCCTCATGGTCTTCATTCCTCTAAGCACAGGACACTTTAGCCATTCTTAGAGACAGGACCCACTGCCTACATATCTGGTTTGAGCCACCCTACCATTCCCTATCTCCTTCTCAGAAAGGGCTGGTACTAGTGCTCCTCTCCAATAAAGCCTCTTTGAGACCTTCCAGAGGCCCCTGGGTACAACTGGCTTCCACCTCCCACTGTCTGCTTGGGTTGAAGGCAGGCAGTTCTTCCACTCCACGGTTCTGCAGGCCACCTGCAGGCAGCTGCTCCATCCAAGACCATGGAGCCTCTCTGGGATGGAAAAGACATGGTGGAGCCACACTGCAGGTGCATTCCCACCCGAGCCTCCTCCCCTCTTAGGGCAGCATTGTCTGAGAGCTTCCCAAGAAGAATTTATTCCAACCAGCCCTGTAAGTGCCTGGTTCTGCTGGACAAAGTCTGGTGGGATAAATAAAATGACTCCAACTGTGTTAGCCTGCTGAGGTTGAGGGAGAGCTTGTCCGTCCATCTTCTTTCCTGGGTTTGTGGTGGCATTGACCAGGTGGTGGATCCCCTGCCTACTTGTGTTTTCAGGCTGCTGCTGGCTCAGGTGTCTCTGGATTTCGTGGCTCCTTTCAGGCTGGCAGGAGACCCCATGCCAACACAAGTCACCACATTTGTGCCACTTGGCACTTTTCTGGTCAAGCACCTGCCATTGTAAGCCACCAAGAAACACCCCTTGTCATGCTCTGGAGCTCTGTTCTGTAATGCTCAGGACACATTTCTCATGGAAAGAAGGAAAAAAAGGTGGGGAAAAATTAATAATTCTTGCATCTCTTTCATCAAGATATTTGGAGAGATAACTTTTATAGAGCTACTTGATATGATTAGAAAAAACAGGAACATTTTCAGGTTCATGAAGTTTCTCCCCCTAGAAAACCCAGTCTTTCTTATAAGCTTTAGCTCATCTCGGCTGCAGACACATCACTACATCGCCTGTATAAATTGCTAGAACTGCAAAAGAAGTAAAAATAAACGTGTTCTCACTTGTCCAGGTCACTATTAACATCTTGCTAGAGGGTAGTACTGAAAATGTGGATTTCCAGCAGCAGGCAGGGTATTTTGATACCCAAAGAGGAGTTTTTTCCACTGAGATACAGAGGGGAATTAAAAAAAAAAAATAAAATACATGTGTGTCCTGGTAAAAAAAATATTGGCAATTTTTATTACCTTTTAGATTTTACTTCTGCAGTAATCTATTTTAATGAGGTCAGCCTGCCTGGCACCAGGTACCCATTCTAAGTGGAGTAGTTTAATGTCAGGATCAGGGAGGAGAGCAGCACTGAGGAGGGGGGGTCTAGCCGTCTGAGACACAAGGGCCTTATATCACACAAACTTACGGTGTAAAAATTGACTCGGTTTGCACATTTTTAACTGTATTTGAAATCGACAAAAAGTATAATTATAAAAAGGGATATATCTGCTGGGATAGGTAGGGAATTTGATGAAGCCACTTTGAAAGCTCTGGCATTTCTGTAGAAAAAAAATATGCTTATTAGTGCACAGTGAAGATTTATTAGATTATATGATTATTTATTAGAATATATGGTGTAGAGAAGGGACTATATTATCTATATTTCCTGTATCATAGCTATAGATAGTCAATATTAATATTGCTGCAATTTAAGACTGGATTTCAGAAAGCCACTTTTACCTATGTTGTTCCTGTCCTTTAGGGAGTAGTAGCATGTTTTGCAGTCAAAGATGAGAACATGAGGAAACTCTTTCTCTCCATCTGCAAAACCATAAATTTACACAAAAAATGTCTATCGTGCTGGAGAAAGGGCTTGGGGCTGTATCCAGAAGGTGTTCACCATGAAAGGTGTAGGATCAAGTTTTCATAAAATCATAGAATGGTTTGGGTTGGAAGGGACCTTAAGGATCACCTTGTTCCAATCCTCTGCCCTGGGCAGGGACACCTCGAACTAGACCAGGTTGCTCAAAGCCCCATCCAGCCTGGCCTTGAACACCTCCAGGGATGGGACAACCACAGCTTCTCTGGGCAACCTGTTCCAGTGCCTCACCACCCACATAATGGAATTTTTTTTTCCTGATACCATCCCTATTGTAACTTTTCAAGTCGATGTGGACAGATCCTGAACTTACTCGCAATGTGCATGGGCCAGGCTGATCCAGGTAGAACACACTTGCCAGCATGCTGCCTTTCATGGTCAACTTGAGAACAGTTGCTTTGAGGGCTGTTTCTGCTGCTCCTTCCTCCCCTTTTGCACCTTCTTGTTGGCAATACAATTGCTTGGTGCTGGCATGGCCCCACTGCCTCGAGCTTTGGGATCCACTCTGGGCTTTTCAAACAATACGTGCCAGACCACATGGGACAGAAAAGAGGCTTTACGGCCATTTCCATATGATATTTGCTAATACATTGGACTGTTCCTTACCATTGTATCCTTGCTTGGTGTTATCTGCCTTGGGGACACGTAGAAGGAAGGGAGACTGATAGACACAAAATTTGATAGAGAAATTGATAGACATCAATAGTGGAGATGGGCAAATGACTGGAGGGAGATTTGAGAATAAATAAATGTGCTTGGGAGATAGATTTGGTTGGATACTATCTGTCTCAGATAAAGATCAATATATCTATCGCTCCTTTACACCCATCAGTTTGCTCTCGGTGGCTACCTGACTTATTTTATCTTTTCTATTTTTCAGGTCTAAAAAAACATTTTACCAGCTTCCACACAAAAGCAAAGGAAAGTGAGAGCACCAGATACCCAAGAGACAGATGCTACAGAGGCATTAAGCTATGTCTTTACCCTCTCTCCTGCTTGCTCTGCTCCCCATCACTCCGCTGCCAACCTGGTGTTGACACCCATCAAGTCCCACCAGCAAAGAGGTGCCCAGATCCTGGGACACTGACTTCAGGAAGATGGGGCCCATCTATGCAACAGTATTTTATCCAGGATTCTCACCCCTGGCAGCACCAAGTCTTGCTGTTACTGTAAAGTCCAAGTAATAAGCCCCTGGGAATTGTGCAACAAATTGCTGAACTTGCTGTTTTCACTCCGTCTTCTCCCTCCCCATTTCTCCCACCCCCAGCCCCCGTATACGTGAGCCTCCCTCTGAGCTTGGCTGCTTATTGCCAGTAGAATCGATTATGGAGTGAAACCCTTCGGGATGGTTTCCTCCCCCCTTCCCTCTGCCCCCGTCTCATGCCCTCTCTTCTCACTCCCATCACCTCTCCCAGCCCTCGCCAACCTCCACCCCCCCCAACTCCCACCTCCTCCCTCCCCACCTTCCTCGAGCTCTGGTGAGCCCGGTCAATTCATCACCCTGTCAGACCTGTGTGACAGCCCTTCATAAATGCACCACAATGAGCCGAAATAAGCAACAGAGCAGCCCTCAGCCCAGCCAATTTAGCAAAGCAGGCAACATCTGAGAAGCTGAGTCCCAGCGTGCCAGAGATTGAAATTGGGAAATTGGTTCTACTCCTCTTCAGCAGCGCATTTTTATATATATTTTTTTAAAGTATACCTATATATTCTCTCCCCGTATAGATATATATTTAAGGTAATTCTCTCCCACTTAAATCTCCAGTGCTTATTACACACGGACACTGCGGCCCAGTTGCTTGCTCTCTCTTGCTCGCTCTCTCTCCTCAACAGTGGTAGATTATGAGAGGGTTTTATTGGTAAACTTGCTTAGTCTGCAGAAACGTGCTGGCTTCAGCAGATTGAGTCTGTAAGCAGGGCTGGGCTCCTGGCTGCCACACCGAGCTCCCCCCATCCGTCTCGGGCGGCAGGTTGCTGGTCTCTCCTTCTTGATGCTCGCAATGATGCGAGGCCGCTTCTCCCAGGGCTGCTGAGCCTTGCAGGAACAGCCCATGTGAGGTGCAAGCACTTATTCCCACCCAGATGGTAGAGAATGGAGATAATGCACATCCTCGAACCATCTACAGTGGAGGCACAGATATCTGACCTCACTCTGGGACCACTCTGTAGTCAAAGGGCAGTGACTCAGTGGAGATCATGTCATCCTGAAGCACAACGTCTGCATAGCTCAGATGAATGATGATCTGAGCCCCATTGACTTGACCGCCATCAACCATAATGGATTCGAAGATAACTGGCATGGATGGACATACCCCTTTTGTAGGCACTTAGGGGAGATGAATCCCACACGCAGTTTGAGCTGAGAGCTTTTCAGAGCAGAGATGACCTTGTCAGAGTGTGTTTCTGCAGTGCTTGGCAGGAGGGGACTCTTGGTATTGCCTTCTGGTATCTCGCTGGTGGGTGAAGCAGAGGTGATGAGTTTCATGGTAGTTAGATCCAAGCTGGCAGATGTACCTTGTCCACGGCACAGATAGGATGCAGACACTTTTTTCTGAGCTAGCAGAAAGATGAGGTGGCAAAAGTGAGCACAGTGATGTTCTGACTCCAGTCTTGGAGGCTCAAGATTAACCACTTTGATACCTTTCCCCAGGGCTACAGCTGTCCATGGCCTTTTCCAGTGGAGGGACCATGGGAAATCGCGTGAAATCAGGAGATGGCAGGGTTGAAACAAAGCAGAAAAGCTGAGATGGTACTTCAGATAGCACCCAGTTAAGCCATGGGAGTACTTGTCATGGGATGTTGTGGGTGCTATGCCTTCACAAGGGTTAAAAAAATAGAAAAAAATTAAACGGGATAAATTAAGCTGGGAAAAATCTGTGAAGGGCTGTGAAATACGAGACTGCCTCTGGCTCAGAAGTTGCAAGCTGTATGATTTTGAAAGCTGGGATGGTATTCTGGGGAATTTTCACTAGGACCAGCTTGTGCTTATACTCTCTGTGAGATCCTGCTGGGAGATGAGCTCTTAGTCTGAGCTGGGATGTCCTCTCTTATGAGATAACCTGAATGCCATAAGATGCCTGAGGTGTTTAATGTGAGTTCTCCTGACACTCTGACTTTTACTAGTTCTTACATTGTGACTCCAGGCACTGCCACCACCTCAGATGTGTGCAAATCTCCTCTTCAGCACTTGAAATGATGTTAGGTGGCCACTTTCCAGCCAGACAGGGTGCAGGACACCATTGACTTGTGTTCAAACCAGGACTTAATGCTCATGGAAAAGGCTTCAGCCAGCCAGCCTTCCTCCCAGGTGCACAGCAACAGCTAAACCCAAAACCATTGACTCTGTAAATCATCATGTGGAGCTGACCTCCTACCAGCGTGGAGCACAGATGTAAAATCATAGAATCATAGAATGGTTCAGGTTGGAAGAGACCTTAAAGATCGTTGAGGTCCAACTCCCTGCCATGGGCAGGGACACATCCCACTAGACTGGATTTATCAAAGCCCCGTCCAACCTGGCCTTGAACACCTCCGGGGATGAGGCAGCCACAGCTTCTCTGGGCAACTTGGGCCACAGTCTTTCCACCCTCACACCAAAGAATTTCTTTCTAATATCTAATATAAATCTCCTCTCTTTCAGTTTAAAACCATTCCCTTTTGTCCTGTGGCTCCCCTCCCTGATCAAGAGTCACTCCCCAGCTTTTCTGGAGCCCCTTGAGGGACTGGAAGGGGTTCTAAGGTCTCCCTAGATCCTTCTCTTTTCCAGGATGAACATCCCCAACTCTCTCAGCCTGTCCTCACAGCAGAGGTGTTCCACCCCTCTGAGCATCTTTGTAGTGTCCTCTGGCCCAGCTCCAACAGGTCCATGTCCTTCTTATATTGGGGGCCCCAGAGCTGGACACAGCACTGCAGGTAGGGTCTCACCAGAGCGGAATATAGGGGCAGTATCACCTCCCTTGCCCTGCTGGCCACTCTGCTGGGGATGCCCCAAGTCCTTCTCCTCAGGGTTGCTCACAATCCATTCTCCACCCAGCTTGTGTTTGTGCTTGGAATTGCCCCAGGTGAATGGTGGATCTCACTGGGTCCTGGATGACACCTACATACACATTTCCTGACCATTCATTTACCTGCATGTGATACGGGTGGTTTTCAAAGCATCTAAAGACCAGAATTAGTCGCTACCAGGGCAGTGTCATGCAAGGAAGCTCCTCACCACAATTGCAGAATATACTTCGTTCACCTCTTGCCATTTTAGCCATTACACTGTCAGCTTCCCTAAGAGCCCAACGGCCTCTCCCTGGTGATCATTCATCCCAGCAAATTGTTAAGAGGCAGATAATTAATTGTTGCGAGTCACTAAAAAAATGATCATTCTTTTGAGAAAATTACCATGATGTTCTGCAGAAATGTTAACGCTTGCAGCCATAAAATGAATGGTGAGCTATAGCACCAGCTGCCAGGAGAGCCGTGAGTTATAATCCCACAATTGGATGCAAAGAGGCAGAGCTTCCAGACTTTTCTGAAGAGAGGAAATGCATATTCACTGGGTAGCAGTTTAGTTTTATGATTATTTTTTTCTGCCCCAGAGTCCGCAGTTGACTATTAATGACTGAACCAGGGATAAGAACCATTTTGCTGATACCAGGTTGTCATAAAGATAGTCTTTATATTTATTTTCCATCTGACTATTGGGATTTTACTCCAAACAGTTGGAAAAGAAGACTTGGAAAGTCATGCTAATGCCGGTCAGATTACCAGGGCTGTATTCCACTGCCTCCTGGGGCTAAATAGCTAAGAATATAAGAGCAGCAGGGAGACAAAATTAGAATTACCAGATCTGAGAGTTAATTGCTGATAGTTAAGAACTCTTCATATGCTTTCCAGCCAATGTCTAGATGAGGCAGCCTGAAAGGTGGTCTGAACACAGTCCTTATCCTCATATTCCAATAAATCCAACCCACCGAGTCTTAGGGAGCAAATCTAGTAGATCTCGAAAGATTTGGCTTTGGAGTCAGGATGTCTCTGGACTTTGCATCCAGCAGAGTTCTCGTCATTGACAATGCTAATGCTGCTGATTCAAGAACCTGGCTGAACTGAGCAGGTGTAAAGAAGGACGTGGGGTGTTTTTGGAAGGCATTTATCTCATCCCTCTGCTAGATAAGACCTGACATATTTATTGATTTCCATTTCTCATGGACTAGCGTTTGCATTACTTAGTGTTACTCCACAAATGGAATAAGGAGATGACTCAGGTCACAGCTGGTTTCCCAAATTCGGGTTTTTTTTTTGTACAAGAAATTATGCAGTTTCCAAATGACTAGCTCTTGGCCATCTCTTCCATGCTTGTATTCCAGTGACTTCACCTCCTAGCAATGGGGTGGGTTTCCTGGCTCTCAGACCACTTGCCTGCAGGGAAGTCAGCAAGTGATGCAGACACCTCCTCCCTTCTCGTCCAAGCAGGGTTTTGTTTTCCCTGTTTTTTTTACATAGCTGGTTTTAAAACCATCTGTGGACAGCAGATCCAGGGTAGAAGGAAATGAACTATCCAACCCCACTTTTGCAACGGGAGTCCAAGACCCAACATGTCCTTATCGTATGGCAAGGAAAGTTTCTAATCAGGATATGCTGTTGGTTAGATGAAATTTGTCTCAAAGGAGGTTGGAAAAGGACATTTGTGCCTGAGGTAAGAAAAGTTTAGAGAGCAGAAGTGTTTCTGCTTTTAGATGAACATTTCCACATATGAGTTTACCTCCCTCACACCAATATGAGCCTCCCTCTCTCCATTAACAAGTCGCATCTTTCCGGCGATGTGGATGCACCTGTAGGAAATGCCCAACTGCTGAGGATACTGGTGGAATGTCCTGTTTGGGGCCAAGGTGATGAGTTCAGAGACAAGCAGCCAGGATGACCAGGGAGCTACAGGGCAGGAACTACAGGAAAAGACTGAAAGAATTAGGGCTGTTTCTTGCTAAGAGAAAGACTGCCTTCAAATCAAATAAACAAAGCCACAAGAGGGAGGGAATAGCATGCTTTTTGTGTCTCTGGTGGGCAGGTTTAGAATACAATGCAGCAAGAAAGATTTAGGCTAGACATTAGGCAAAGCTCCCTAACTGGAAAGAGTGAAGCAATGTCTGGGGAGGAGGGGGGGATCTCAAAGACTGGAAGAGTTCAAGACCAGGTCAGGCAAAACACCTCTCGAGAGTGATACAGCTCTTGCTACTTCTACCCTGAGGAGAAGGAATGATTGCGTGACCCCTATGGTGCCCATCCCAGCCCTGTTTTCCAGGGATTACAGGCTATGCTTCCAGGTAACCAGAACCTCAACTAGAAAACAGCCTTCACACAGTCAGACCTTTGGTTTCTACTGATCAAAGCCAGACTCAGAGGACTGACTGAGAGCTTACTGACTCCATGGCTGATCACTCTTCAATGCTTTCAGCTTTAATGAGCTGTCTGCGAGGAGGAAAGGGAGACATGAAGGTGCTCTGCCATCTTGAGGTGACACAAACATGTCACTGATGCCTCCTTTGAAGGCCTCTTACTCGGGGGATGTGCTGCAGGGAAGCCCAGCTTGTTTGGGGTTTGTATTTTCTGCCCCTCATCATTATCAGTCTTTGACATGTGGCAGCAACAGGTATCACCCTATGGAAAGAAATCATGCAAAGCCACACCAGCAAAGGAGCAAGGATAAATACAGCAGGAAGCCCACACAAGAAGGCCCTGTCTGCAACCCATCCACCTCCACTCAGTGCAGGCAGGTGGCACTGAAGATGAATAGCAATGGCAGGGCTGGCAGAGCCGGCAGAAACGCTCAAAGACAGTGACATCAACCGTCACAGCCAATTATAGCAGACCTACCGAAAAGGAGCTGGTCTTCTCCAGATGGGGCTGCCTGCAGGTCCCAAGACTCGTCTCCTCCGCAAGGTGTCTAGATCTCTTCTCTGATGTGGCAACAATCTGTGCAGATGTCATATTCCTTTCAACGTACACGGATCTGTCAATATTTTTGGTAATTTCCAGCCCAGGACCCAGAGCCCTTCTTCTAGGCAGCCTACGGAAGAACAGAGATATGTTTGGGAGTTGAGGTCATGGCTTCCATCAAGTCCAGGAGAGACACCACTCCCAGAAACCCACCCAGGGTATATACCACATGAAACTCCACCTATACACCTAAAGCATTATTGATATCGACTACGCTCCGGCCAGAATCCTGGAAGAGCTGAAAATAGGAAACAGCACAAGCTGAGTAGCAGGATTGTGAGCCTGAGTGGAACCGGTTGATTGGAGACTGGCAGATGTATTCGCTGGCTTAAGAATATGCTAAATTGGGCAATTACAGGGCTGTTAGTCTGGTCCCAGGGGCATGCAAGGAGCCACTTATTGAAGACATGGAGCACGCGATAAATGAAAGGAAATACATTTATTAAAGATAGGTAGTGTCCTTCTCTCTTGAGATCTTCCTTGGATAACATATTTTCCAGGAAAAGCAGAATGCAGTAGGTCTCATCTGTCTGGATTTAGCAAGGCACGTGATGTGGCACCTCATGGATAATTAGAGATGAAGCTGGAGAAGATAGGATCTGTATGAGAATTCTGAGATGGGTAAAGAACTTGCAGACAGAGAACAGTGGCTGAGAGGGAAAATATCAGGCTGAAGGGAAGTGAACTAGTAGAGTTTCTTAAAGATTTCTTTGGAACCGCTTTTATTTCATAATTTCATGCATGACCTTATTTCAAAGAGGAGGAGTCCGCCGATGAAATTTGCTGATGATATGAGATTAGGAGGCAAAACCCTTGTCCGGGAAAGTGCTGCATGACCTTGAGAGATTGGAAAAGGAGAAATGGGATGAAATGTAGTCATGCAAAACACAAGATCATGCATATATTGGCTTACAACAAGATTCTCTGTTAAAACCTGGAAAAAAAGAAAAAGAAAATGGGAAAGCTGAATTTAGTCGCTGACCTGATGCAATGAGCTGTCAGTAGATGTGACCATGAAAAAAGGTGGATGTGACTATAAGATATACCACGGCAGGGATTTTTCTTAGAATTGGTCAAGAAAGAATGCTTTTGCTTGAGGACACTATGGCAGAGCTGATAATGAACTGGGACAGAAGGATGAGGTGGGGCTAGGAGAAGGAACCACACAGCTTTAAGGACTAAGCAAGAAGATTTTTGGCTTGGTTAGTCAGGAAAGATTGATCTGAAAGAAGTTATGGCTGATTTCCATAAACCAGGAAAGGAAAAGAAGCAAAAAGAATGGTTTGGACTGAACATTGTAAGTAACATAAAGAAATTAATATAAACTGTCCAGAGAGGTTACAGAGAAAATGGATTCAGGTTCTTCTTGGAGGTGCACAGGAAGAGAGGCAACAGACGGACATTACTGTAGAAGAAATTTTAACTTGAGACTAGGATAAAAATTTGTTCATGAGGTTTATCAGATGTTAGACGAGGGACTCCAAGAACGTGTGGGACCTCCATCCTTGGAGATATCCAGACTTCAGCTGGTGAAAGCCCTAACTTTGCTCTAACCTTGAAATTGAATCTACCTTCAAGGTTGATATGTTTTAGGCAGAGGTTTGGTCAGGAGGTCGCCAGAGGCCCCTTCCAGGCTGTCTTTGGATTCTATGATTCCAAAAAAAAATATGCCTGAAAATTCAAACTTGGCTTTTAATTGTCAGATTAATGAAGATCTTGAGTACTGGGGCCTTCATGGGTATCCTGCCTACCCCAGGTTAAAACACGTTTCCAAAACGCCTGCCCGCCTCAACGCATGATTCTGCTAATCACTTTGCATTTGCTCAGGATGCAATCGCATCTTATTAATTTTAAATTGCAAGGATAGTCATTACCCTTGTAATTGTCTGCTTAGTAAATACACTGATCCCCAAGGGCTTATTGAGGCTTATCTATTCCTAGGTGACCTGCGTGGGTATTGATTATTTGCTTGTTAGTCTTCATTAAGTATGGTTTTTAATAAACAATTGGAAGATAATCAAGAAAGGAACAGAAGCTTTTCTTGGGAAATGTTGCACACCTACTTCAGATGGGCCACCTGAATAAAGAGTCATGTTCATTTGCAGTTCTTCAAGGGAGAAAAACTGAATCTTGGATTTGATTTCCTGACTTTTTTTATGACCTGGGCTTATTTCTGTTTTATGTCCTCCGACAATGTCCCCCAGTCAGGAAAACAGCCTCAGAAATGGTACCCCAATCACACAGTTTGCAGCCTCTTAGAAAATTCAACTCTCTTTCAGTGGGATTCCTGGCTTTTCCTGGCTGGATGTGACAAAAAGTCACTGAAGCCCTGTAACGTGTAAGCTCTGCTCCGGGATTAAGGGAATAATAATTAAATTAAGGGCCTAATAAGGCCCTTTGTTCCAGGGATGTTGTTGTAGGCACAGGGGATGTAGAAAAACCCCTACCCTGGGAGAACAAGTGAGTTTCTCTTTTGTCCCTTGCCTTGGTCACTGGATGGTGGGATTGGACTAGCACACCCGGCATCTGCAGGACACAGAGGCAGGATGTGACCCGGGAGAGGTGAACTCAGCTCCTGCCTCTACCTTTTGTCACCAGAGCACCTCTCTCTCCTTTTCCACCCAGGATTCCGGTATTATGGACTCAGTTTAGAAAGGTGGAGAAGAATGGTTCATCTAAGTTGACTCAAGGTACCTGAGATACCCTCCTGCGGCTGGCAGATGTTTTATAGGACCTAGAGGGAACTCTCTTGACCCTCTCTGGATCAGAAGCTGGAGGTCAAGCTGGAGAATGGAAATACATAGACAATTGAGAGCCCCATCATTCCTACCCCTTATCTTCTTGCTTCTCTCCTTATGACTGGGGGCAGTTCCCCTACAGTTCTCCTACAGAACTCCAATGGCAGTTCTCTCTGCCTGACTTGCCTTGCTGGGCAGGGGTGCATTTAAAGACAGAATTATGAGGGGGTGGGGGTGAAAGAAAGATTTCCCTTTTTTTTTTTTTGGGCGAAATTAATGAAAAATCAATCCGGCCTCAAAAATCCATTAATGGTGATAATGCACTGGTTACGTAGCGGGAGCAAGAGCTGCAGCGAAATCCAATAGCGCGAGTTAAAGTGGGTCTCTCACACCTTCCTGCAGTCATGGTAATTTGTGGGGGATCGTGCAGGGGACAGCAGATTCAGAAGAGCACAGCAGCCACTTCACCTCCTTCTAAGATGTCCTGGCTTTCCACCGTGGCCACGAACGAACCTCCCATGCCAGCTCGCTCCTTACCCAGAGCATGAATGCTGTTGGGCACATGCATCTGGGGGAGGAAAGTCTGCACATGAGTCTGTGTAACATTGATGTGGGTGATGTCCTTGAGCAGAGGCAGGGCTAGGACTCCCATCCCCAAATTAGCTGCAAAAATTCCCTTGCTCTGCACAACAGAGGAGCTCTGTCCTTACTTGCTCCTTACTGCTTCTCATCATGGCTGTCTCCATGCAGGCAGAGACACCTTGATGACTAGTTCACAAGCAGGCTAATCTCTGCCCCATCTCCCTTCCAGATGGTGCAGAGTGGAGATCTTTGTTCATTTGGTTGAAGATCCCTCAAGGCTGTTTGTGCTGCAAGGCTTTGCTCCTCTAACCCAACAGCCAAATGGTCCATGAGTCACTAAAGGGAGGATGTGATTCATTTTCTAGAGAAGGCCAGCTCCTGGTTGTACCAGGATAGAGACGAATCCATCCAGTTTGGGGCACCCTGGAATCTGTCACAGGCTGGGTTGAGGCTTTTCCAGAGTCCTAGGGTGTCCCAGACACCCTCAGGGAAACAGATCCTGGTCTCTGCTTGGCTGACTTCCCTTGGGGGGTAGGATACAACTTTTGGAAGGAACAAACCTTGGATGAGGGCTGCCCCTCTGCAAAGCATTTGAAACCATTCTGGGAAAAGTCATGAGTCCTCAGCCACACAGAGCCTTTACCCAGGATGCCCTGGGCTAAATACAACACTGCGCCATGAGCTTTCTCCCCTGTACAACATTTTTCATGAGATGCAAAGTTTTGGGACAACATGGATCACACTCGCCAGCTGAGATAGACACATGGGGTCGCTGAGCAGGTCCCAGCACTGTCCTACGTATGGACACACAAGATCAAGGCTTGGGGAGACAAGGTGGGGTCTGGAGACCATGCTTGGATGATCATCAGCCCCTACAAAACCGCACGTCAACATGCCCCCATCCTCTACCCACACTTCGTTACCAACGGACCTTTCTGATACCACATGCAATGAAAGCTGTCTGACAGCTCCATCCAGACCCATGGAGGTTCCCCCATTTCCCCCTCCTTCCTCCAGCCCAGTCTACTCCCCCATACCCCACCTCACCAGATCGCTGAGATTTATGAGCCAGACTTGCATTATGAGGTGAGTGACTTATCGGTCTGTCAGGGGGAGCGTTTTAAGACAGAATTATATGGGAGAGGGAAAAGATTTTTACCAAATTAATGAAAAATCAATCCAGCCTCAAAAATCCATTAATGGTCATAATGCACTGGTTACAGATAGAGAGATACCGCAGAATCCAATAGTGCCTGTTAAATACCTCTCCTGGAATGGAGCGTCTGGGATATAACTCATTCATTAGGCTGCCTATGTTTACTTTTTAAAGTGACACCAATCTCTGTCCCTGCAGGACTCCATGAAGCATTTATAAGCCACGTTCCCCCAGTGCCCATCTCCGGGGCCAGACTGGCCTCCACGCTGAAGGAATTGATCCTCCGTTCCCTTTTCTCCCCCTCCCTGGGACAATCCCTGCTGAGGCAGTGCTGGGCTGTCTCCGTTCCTCTAGCTGATGGTTTCCACCCTTTCCTAAGCGCTGGCTTTCACCCCAAATAGCTCTCTCGAGGTCCGACCTGCAGCTGAGTGTGTCTTCTCTCCACTTTCCAGGTCTTAGCTTAGTGCTTGACTAAATCCCTCCCCCCAAGCTGTGCCGGTAGTAGCAATACTGCTCATCTTGGGGACTGGCCCTGCTCCCAGCCCAGTGTCATCTGGCCACGGAGAATGGTGATGGCTCTGGGGAGACGCAGTTATCTCCTGCCTGTGAACTGTTGCTGGCACTCCCGCATCTCTCAGCTCTCTGAGATATGTGGTCTCAACCAGATGAGCAACTTGACATCTGGTTTGAAGGGTCAACGTTGGCTACTTCATCTCTTGGAGACCATCCTCTACCCCTTTTCCCCTTGCTTCTGCATGTGGGGGTTGTTTTGTACTCTCTGCCCTGCTCTGCCCCACACTTTAGACCTCTATCTACCCTGGTTGTTCCAGCCCCGCTAGGGATGGTGGGCCTGGCTGCCCAACAACACCCCATGAGTTGGCAGCCCAGACCACCTCAGCAGGTGGATCTCAGGTGGCTTCTGATGGGAACTACCTTCTCCACATCTGTCCAGCTGCTGTCCACAGCTGTCACTCACTGCCTGGTGAAGAATTTAGGAGAAGCAAAATGCACAATGAGTCAGGGCCACAATCAAGCCAGGAGTTGCAGATGTCTGGAGGACAGTATAACCTCTCTGACAAAAGTACCCCCTGCAGTGGTGAAGTTATGTGTCTAAGAGACCTTAATGGAGAGCAGTACGTACCTTGAAAGAATGGTTCATACTGTTCCTCCTCCATTATTGGATCTCCATGGAATGGTTCAATCTTCTACATGTTACAGAGGGCACTGCAGAGGGCCAGGTCATGGAAAAGTCATGGTACTGTGGTGTGTCACGTTAGCTTCAGGAGGTCGAACAGTCTTAGAGATGGAAAAAAGGTGTCTTCACTCTCCAAAATGCCTAATCTTCCAGGTAAACAATTTGTCTAAGATCATTGCTCAACCTGAGGTGAACTATTCCTACTGCCCAGCATGTCCCAACCACGTGCTGACGTGGGAATTGTGCTCTTCCCATGAAGCTGAACCACAGTGCAGCCAAGAATGCAAGCGCTAGGCAAAGTGAAGTCAGACAAGAAGGACTTTGATTCTACAGCCTCAAAAAGAAAGATGTTTCCTTGGTGGGTGTGTGTATGTGCCTTAGTTGTATCTTGGCCTTTTGCTCATGTTATGAGGATCCTCAGAGGTCGCTGGATCAAATGCATCCAGCTCTGGTTGTGGGCTGACATACCAGAGCCCAGCTCCATGCATTGGATACGTCCTGCTGTGTGTTGCTATTCTTTATGAAGGCTGGGAAAATCCCCTCCTCCCACTGTCATGGAAAAGTGCAGAACGTTAAATCTTGGCTTGTCTACGAGCCAGAGGTGAGCTGTGCACTTGGTGTTACTCCGATCTCACCTCCCTTTGCTTTACAGCCCTGGGATTCCTCCACCTGCCACTGATCCGCTCCTGATTTATGCTGGGCTGAGCGAGGGTGGGATCAGGACCCAGCGCGTTTCAGTGCGATGCCTGGATAGAGTCAGATACACATATCGACCCTGCTAAATGTCATAATGCACCAGGGTTTTGTTTCCTTTAAATCTTTTAAAAAGCAATAAAAGGACCCAGAATACTCGAAGCACCAAACATCTAGCAAAGTGACAGGCTGTCAAAGCTGCCTCACCGAGAAACTCTGGGCCCAGCAAATTTTAAGCAGGAAAATTTATTCCTGTGTCGCTCATCTCTCCGAGTGAAAAATGGCCAGGGCTCCTCTTTTGCATGAAGTCTTGAAACCACCACGGTGCTCAAACAAGCGGATCGGCCTGAAACAGAACCATTCATCATCTGGAACAGGCAGCGGCGACAACCACCACCACCAAAAAGATAAAAAAAAAAGAAAAAAAAAGAAAAAAAATTAAGTTGTGGGTTTTATCCAAGCTTAAATGATCCTGCCCATTAATATGACACGACAGGCTGCAGAGCATGCTTCCTTGGCTTGGCCGGTAAGCGGCTTTGCTGATATCTAACAGAGGTCTCCAGGAGACTGGCTTTATTAGCCGGTCACCTTCGCTGCCATGTAATTCTGTGTGGGGTTTCCCAGTTCCAGCCCCATCCCCAGGGAATTTTTCCAAGGGATTTCCGCGACTGACAGCTGCTGCCCAACATCTGCACTGAGTTGGTGTTGTCTTGACTTCTAGGATGGGGCTCGAAGCACGAGGGCAGGGCAAGGATTGGGAAACAAGAAGATGCGGAGGGACGACTTTCTGAGCAGAGCTTTCTGCCCCTGGGAGATGGGTTGGGAATCGATTTTTCTGGAGATGGTTTTGGATAAGCAGGTTGACTCTGGACTGGCTATAATTTTTTCTGCACTGCCTGTGCCATGCTTCCAGCTTGACTTTTGTTTGATGGTCTGCACTTTGGGATGGACTGCTCTTGAGCTTGGAGGAGATGATTCCTCTAAAGCAACAAGCTGTCACGGACCCTTCTTCTTTCCAAGGGTGTATCCCATGGGTTTCTTCCAAAGAGTTTTAGGTCTTCTCTCCAGATATCCAGGGCTGCTTTTTACCTTGTTCTCTTCCCTCAAGATCCTGAACTTCACCATTTCATGGTCACTGCAGCCAAAGGAAATGCAGTCTCCAAATCCCTCAAGAGAAAAACTGTTTACTCAAAGGCTGTGTGGTGCATGTCCATCCACCAGATCTGAAGCTTAGTCTTAGTTCAGGAGGGTGAAGACCAAAGAAAACAGCTTTTGTTTCAAGTTCGGACTCCAGATGTCCTGCCAAGCCACCGAAAAAAGCCACATCTCTTGGTGCTCTTGGTCTATGGGCTCTACATTGCTGGTGGCAATTCCTGAGGTGGCGACACAAGACTTGGGACTTGCACAAGGTGTTTCTATCTATTCCCTGTGTGTCCCTGTCAACGACCAAGAGTAAGCTCCACAGAGATGGGCCAGTTGTGAAACCAGTTTGTTCTTGCTGCTGTTATAGGATGGTAGTGGTGGAATTTAGCAAGGTGAACACCGAGGTGGACTTTTCCAGGAGGTGACAATGATGCAAGCAGATGGTTGTAGCTGCAGCCTGAATGTCTGACCTTTGTTCCGGGCAGGGATGCAATGGTTTCTCCTCCTGCCCTGCTGGGACTTTGCCAGGTCTTCACGCTCAGACCCATCACGTGTAACACAACCGTGGCCACTCGCAGGGCAATTCCGGGGGCTACACATGGACGTGGATCAGGTTTTAATTTAGGAATGCTGACAGGTAAGGAGCTTAGATTCAGCATCATGGGCAAGTACATCTTGTGGATCTTAATTCCCCTCGCAGCTCCAAAGAAAAAAAAATAATAAAAAAGAAGAAGAAACCTTCACTTTTTTCCTCTAACTCCCCTGCTCTCAGAGCTGTATTTAAAAGGTTGGGTTAAAAACTGTCTTTATAAAACAGACTCCCCAAAGTATTGGTCCACCCAGTGTTGGCCACGCAAGACAAGAGAATTTGCTTTTTTCACTCTATTGCATTTGTTATCTTTATTTGTGTAAGAAACCCTCTGGAAGCATGAGAGAGCCGAGTAGATGGGTATTTCTGGTCACTACGTGTCAACCTTGCCCAGCCGGTGCTGTGCAGAAGGTCAGTGTATCTTTCCGGCCTCAAAATCTATCCCCCCGTCAGCATTATTTCTTGCCTCATGCAAGTCCCCTGCTAAAATCAGAGCCCAGCTGTGCCTGACGTTGCACAAAACCCAGGTCTCAGCCTCGCAAGCTGTCCTGAGCGTGGTCACAGAGACCTGAGGGGGCCGGCGGGGGATTTGTCTCCTGCAGAGCGACGTGCAGTGGATCTGTGGTGACGTGGAGCTACCTACGGCAGATCTGCGGTGACGCTTTGTCCCCCAGCCAGTCAGGGCTGCCCCACGTTCTCAGCCCCATGTGGTGGCCTCTTTCCCCCTCTGCAACCCCACGTGAATGTGAGACACTCCCAGGGACTTGAGCAATGATGAAAATCCCAAATGGGTCACTCTCAGGGACCTACACAATGATGAAAAGCCCAACCAGGAGCTGACAAAGAGTTTTCCCACTGTCCTGTGACCCATGGGTGCAGACACATTCTCACCACCCCTCTTTGGCACTTCCTCAAGCCTGGGGAGACCCTGGAGAGGTACAAATGCTGCATCCCGAACCTGGACATGCCACACAACCCCAACACTCGTGCGGGTAGAAACACCACAAGCAGAGCAGATCTTTCCCTCCCCCCTCCCCAGGACTTTGCAGCTCAAGCAGATGTAAGATCTTCAATTTACGGTCTTTTCCTTCTCTGTCCTGGTCCTGCTGAGCCCAAGGATTCACTCATTGCAATATGTTTTGGGCAGAGCCTGGCGTCTTGCCCTTGGCTGCACTGTGCGGGGTAGAATTGCTGCCGGGAGAGGTGGACAGGGAGCATCAGCACTGGGAGCATCAGCGGTGATGGGATTGCTTTTACAGCGCTCTTCTGCTGTGTTAAAGCACATAACAAAAAAATACCCACCCAGTCCAACCTTTTATTTTAAAACAAAATCTATACGTCGGGCTTAGCCAAACCTGAGAGCACCTCTTAATTTTTCTTTAAATAACACGTCAAGCGCTTGCCAAGACAAGAGGAGGAGAAAAGGGAAAAAAATCAAAAGCGTCTTCTTAACGTGTTTGGGAAGCCGAGAAGTCCCCTATTACACAGTTGCGGTATCAAACAGCCTTTTTCCCCATGCAGATAAAATAATTCCCTAGATCTAATTTTAGACGATTTGCCATTTTGTGTGGAAGCTTAAAAAAAAAAAAAAAATTTAACTGGTGTCTCATGAAAGTCAAATTGAGTTGGGTCTTTTTCTTTCTTTCTTTCTTTTTTTTTTTCCCTTAAAGATGATTTTCCCCTTTAGATTTTAATACATCTTGATGTTCTCACTAAGTGAAGCCATGAACAAAGTCCCTCAGTGCAAAGTGGGCTCCTCCTTGGCTGCTTTCATGCTGTGCTTAAATATGAGAGGGAAATACATATACATATATATATATGTGCATGTGTGTGAGCAAGAGATACTTAAGAGAGCGCTTTTATTTTTTAAAATATTAATACTTAAGTTGACCCACCGCTACCATCCACCTCATTATTCATTTTATCCACTGTAGAGAAGGGGAAACTGAGGCACAAAGACTGTGCCCACATTACGAGGGATCCTGCTTGCTCAGCTCATGACCTTGTACCTTGACTCTGCCCTTTGAGCTGGATCCTGGTCTCAAAGCACCCTTGACAGGACAAGCATCCTCTAATGACAAGGAACATGCCTGGACATCTGGCCAGCGTCATGAGGCAGAACTGCTCAATGACACTTGGCCCCACACGGGGAGATCCCTGTGGCTCCTGAAGTAATTTGTAAGCAATTGCCGACCAGTCAAGCATTTAAATACTTTGCAGGCTCAATTAAAAGGTTTGGGGGAGTTGCTGGGGTTCGGGTTGTTTTTTCCTAAAAAAACCTTTTAAATATCAATAAGAAAGTCTTTATTCATTTCTGCAAACGTGATTGGCACAGCAAGGATGCTGAAAGCCTGGGGTCATTTGGTGAGCCATTAATCCTGCTGGACATAAGCTTTGTTAGCAATATTTTCTTCTCCAGCTGGTGAGAACCGACTGTCACCGAGAGCCTGGTGGAGTCAGACCCACCTTTGGTCTCAAGCTGGGGCAGCAAGCGTTAAGGTCATCAGCACAACACCAAGTCGGGCATATCTTTATCTCTCCCTGCAAGAAGCAGCACAGAGCTAAGACACAAGGGTGTTGTGATAGCAGTTTCTCCTTGCTGGGAGCTGTCTTCTCTCTTTGAGCACTGTTGCCCTCTCTTTTTGGTAGAATACAATGATCTGGGCAAGTCTTGACTGTTAGTTAATGGCAGAGGAGAGATGCTCTGAAGACTCCTGAAGATGGGCAGGGCTCTTCCAATTGCTGGTTTAGCTGGCCCTAGGAATTTGGATGTTTCAAGTGACTGCTTCAGGTTTCTTTCCAGTCTGGGAGCTCCACAGGGGGCATCTCATCTGCAGCATCATGCGCATTTCACTCTGTGTTGAACCCCCTGTCTTCGTGGAAACCAAAACCTGAAGTGCTGCAGCTCTCAGAGGTTGTCTATCACAGGCAGAAGGCAGAACGTGCTGTGTGGTGGCTCGTGCTGCTGAGGTCCTCGCAGAAGCCAAGACGTTCTTGGCTGGCCTATTATCTCCTGGGCTGGAGACGAAGGCAAAGTGTCCCCAGATCCCTGCCAATCTGCCCTGGTGAACGAGGTTGCTCCTCCATCCCCCTCCTGGGATCGGTCAGTCTCTGAGCACCCGCCAAGTGGTGGGAGCATGCCCTGAGTTCACCTTTGCTTCCTCTCCACAACATCATATTTCCCACTCGTCTTGCACTTCTGGCAGTTTTGGAGCATCTTTAGGAAAAGCAAAGCTTGCTCTTTCCCCTCCGCCACCCTCCACCACTGCCGTCATCCCACTCAGTCCAGGATGCTGTCCATAGCAATACTCATCATCGTCAATACTGTCTTTGATGACTGAGTTCACCCGGGTCAATATGGTCAGAATTCACCCCAGAATATTTTACAGCTGTTATTACAGATAAAATCCATCAGTCCAGGAGTGACTCACTACCAGCAAGCTTGGGCTTGGCCTTCTGCATCCCATTGCAGTGTGATATTGTGGGATAAGTTAATGCTGCCTTTTTCTTGCCCCAATTTGTTCCCCCTCCACCCACCCCGCCCCTTCAAACATTCATATTTCCCATCCCAAGCCCTGGGAGGTGTCTCTAATGAGCCAGCTGGGCTTCATAAGCTCTTAAGCAGCTCTGGACATGTCTCCACGTCACAGAAACCATCGATGTGATAGCAGAGGTGAGCAGGACAGATTTTCAGAGGAGCTCATCTTCCACTGAGATGTTCCAAGGCTTGGGCAGACATTGGATTAGGTGCTTATTATCCTCCCCCAGTTATAGCAACATATAATCCAGGGATGATGCTTTTGACAGGTGGAGATGAGCGAGGGGACCCATCCCTCCTGCCACTAAGGAGCTTCCAGTGGCACTGTAGCTGCCCAGGCTCCCCATCATCCATTGGAAATGCTACCCCAACTCTGCCTCAGGGTCTAACTTGCTTCTAGTGAGGTCCTCAAGGATCTGCACCCTTGCTGCTGCTGCTTGACCACCTCCCTAGCCTTCAGCTGGAGATAATAAGCCCCTCTGACCCCCCACCATCATATTTGTGAAAGGGTTTCCAGCGGCACCAGAGGGTTTCCAGCAGAGACAAACAGAAGGAATCATATCTAGGCACCCCTACCTCTCATCCCTGGGGACAGTGGCTTTGGGACGCAGCAGCAGGTTAGCAGCTCCTCAGATTTTTCCTCTAGTGCAGCAACTGACTTGGCAATTTTGCATCTGTGTACTAACGAAGCAGTGATTAATTTCACCGGGCCATGCTGGGATCTTATTAAAGAGAGAGCAAGCACATCCCGAACCTGTCCCCGGCTCCCCTAGAGCAGGGCTGGGCTCTCTCCTCTCCTCTCTTCTCCCCCCTCCTTGCTTTTCCACTTTGCCTTCTCTCTCCTACTAAATTAATCTCCATTGCTCTAAAGGTCTCTCTCGCACACACCGCTGACCCAAGCTCAAATTGATTTTTTTCCCTTACCCCTCACCCCTGCTGTTTTCTGCCAGCAAAGCAGAGAAAGGATTTTTTTTTTACTAGTATTATTTTTATTTTTTATTTTTTGAGGTACTAAACTCTGACCTTCTGGGCTCTGGAAAAAAAAAATAATTTAGAAGTGAAAACTAATTATTTCAATGTAGGAACGTGGGGAGGGAGCCTGGAGGGTGGGGGCTCTTTTTAGTGACTGCTTGAGGGGTGAAGTTATCAGCCCAGCTGCTGGGGTTTCATTCTTTCTTGGTTGCTCCCTGCCTGTCCAAATTCACCTGTGATTTGGGGCCTTTTATTTCTTCTGGTTTTGACAGATCGGGGCAGCGGTATCCTGCCCTGTGGTTTTGAGATATTGTGATGGTCCTGGTTACGGTAAGTGCTTCAAATTCTTCCTCTTTGGGGAAAGATGTGGTGATGACAACCAGATTTTGAGCAGAGGAGCCAGGCACGATGCTCTGAATTACAATGATGCTGATTGTGGCCCCTTGGGAAAGAGTCTACCTCTTTTCCCCTCTCTCCACCTCTTGTTAATGAAAAGGGCCCTTGCAAATTAGGTCATCAGCCTGGGAGCTGGGGATCTGCTTCGTGTAAGTCTTGGAGCTACCTGGGAGACGTTGCTGCCAAGTCTTGGCACCATCTGCAGTCCCAGTGCTGGTCGGTTTGTCGGCTCAGTGGAGCTTGTCTCTAACCGCATCCTTCTTTTAGCGCCCCACTTCACTGGGGGCTTCTTGATGTGGCAGAGAGAGAAACAAGTGCTGCTGCAAAGCTCCCTTCAAGTAGAGACGTTCAGAAAGTGCCATTCAAATCCTCCTGCTGACAAAAAAAAAAAAGCTACCTTGGCAAGTGCCTGCTTTTGATGAAGTTTTTCAGGTCTCTAGAAAGAACCGGCAGTGGAAATGTTTCCTGCAAGAAGAAACCAAAAGTTCGCATGTCTTTGTGATAAAGACATTAAAAGTTTTCTATAGAAGAAGAAATCTTCATGCGGCAGGATGGTGGGGATGAGAGCTGGTCACTCTCCTCTTTCAATCCACTGCTTAGAGAAGAAAGAGAAGAATTCACTAGCGGAGGTGGCAAACACCTGCACGAAGGAGAAGGAGGTATAATTCATAGCCCAGTTCAATAAATTATGGCTGAATTAGGCAAATAGCAGGTTTGTGGCTAAGAAAATCCACAGGACAGAGAGAAGAAGAACTAGGCGTAGGAAGGGGAGCTGCAGTGGAGTGGTTACGATGGTCGGGGTGTTTCTGATGATCTAACACCACCACCAGCCTGAAGGGGATGGTTTTGTTGATAGGGCAAAGCTGTTGGTGGTACACAAGTAGGAAGAAGCCTAGAATC
Organism: Arenaria interpres; assembly: GCA_013399435.1. Classification (NCBI taxonomy): domain Eukaryota; kingdom Metazoa; phylum Chordata; class Aves; order Charadriiformes; family Scolopacidae; genus Arenaria; species Arenaria interpres. The sequence continues at coordinate 51,826 of VXAK01013908.1, read as the reverse complement.
ATAGAATCGTCCAGGTTGGAAGGGACCTTTAAGGTCATTGGGATGGAGGGATGGATGGGCCCCACTCAGGTCACTCAGCTCAGCTTCTCCTGGCTTGCTTTGTCAGCATCTGCCCTACAAGAATTCTCCCATGAACTTCCCATCTCTTGTGCGGTCAGGTGTAGCACAGTGGGTGCTGGATCCTCCTCTCTCCTCCTCCTCCCACTCCTGAGCCTAGAGATGCTGCAGGAACATGTCCCATAGAGGAGCACATGGGAGCTTTGCTTTAGTTCTGCACTGGGTAAAATGTTTAACTTGCCTGCAGGCTGCTCCTGTGCATGTGAACAGGATGTTCTGGAGTTAAATGCAATGAGAGGACCCTTCTCAGCCTTGCATGTGAAATGCTTGACTCATCTTGGCCAAAGAACAGAGGAAAATATATGTTCATCTCTACTGGCCCTACTGTCCTGGTTTGATCCTAAACCACGACACCCCACAGGTCTTTCTTCTCATTCCAGTCCTTGGACAAGGAGACTGTCATCCTCTTAGCAGATGGACTGAGGGCAGTGGGAGTTAAAACCCATCAAGGCCCAAGGGGTTTTGTGCAGGGTGAGGGTCATTCTGCTCTTCCTTGGTATACAAGTGGGTCTGAAAAATGGGTGGGAAAGTTTGTATGTCTGGCCTGATCATGCCACAGACAGTTTCTCTCCGCAGAGAAATTCCTCTCTGGCGGGGACAGGATGGTCAGCCTCCTTCCAAGGGTCAACCTGGTGTTGGATTTCAGCTCCAGGGCCCAGGTGGGGAAGCTGGCCCCAAAACGCCTCCGTGCATGAGCGGAGCCAACACACCCAGTCAGCAGCTTGGGAACTGGCTCCTCAGCATCTTCTGGGGGACGTCTCAAGGACGATGCTCCTGCAGAGGCCACATGGGGCCAGGAATCTGGGACGTCACACACAGTGTGGTGTGGCCAGTGTGTCGCAGGGGTGGACGACAAGCAAGAAGTGCAAGGAGTTTGGGGTGGACTTGTCCCTGAATCTGATATAGGAGCAAATCTGGGATAGGTAGATACAGGGTAAGTGTACCCTCTGCAAGTGCCTCAGGGCCATTTGTCCATCAGACAGTTTGCCTTCCTGCTGAGGGAGAGGTCAGGTAGCAAGAGGTTCAAGACAGCCTTTACCATGGACCAGGACTTCTGGGCCAGCCCTGCATGGGGCCAGCCCCTGCTCCAAGGACTCCCAGTGCTCTTGCAAAAGCAGGGAGAGATGTGATCTTCAGGAGGGAGACAGAAGTGACCGCCCCATCACACAGGGACTCTGAGGCACCAGGGAGCATCACAGGTAGATCACCAGAGTCCCAGCATGAGCAGATGGGGAAGAAAAAGGCACTGGGTTCCTCCCAGGCAGCGCTGATATCCTCGACAGGAAGATTTGCCCTTCTTTTGCTGAGCACTAAAGCTCTGGTGCCATGATGTTGTCAAAGACAGTCAGCAGAATGAGACTGGACTTCCTACGTATCAAAACTAGCCCAAATTCCAGCCTCCTTTCTCAACTCAAATGTAGCCAAACAGGACTTTTTTTTTGACCCCACTGAAAAATCATGGGAAAACATTTCCTGGTCTCCTTGGACACCAGAAGTGATATTCACAGCTTCTCTACCCTTCTTCTTCCAAAGAGGTCTCATGTGGTCTGGAGGGGCTTTGCTCCTTGCACCCCACCAGAATTATCTCCCGGCTGACTCCATCTTGCAGAAGGCCAAGAATGAGTACAGGAAGCCAGGGATAAGAGAAAGGAAGGTACGGGGAGCAGAATGGATGGGGCCAGCCATCCTCTGAGCTGTATAAAGGTCCTCGGTGCTGGAAGAAACCAGCTCCTTCTCCTGTGGTCCTTTATGGTTGGCCTTTCATAGCTTGGAGGTCAGTGGTGTCAAAAAAGGGTTGAAGCATCCAGAAATGAAATGCTTTGGAGGCTCATCTGCAGGGTGAAACAGATCCAGGTGGTTATGTTGTGTCCTCAGAGGCTGCTCAGGTTTCTTCTGCTTTGCTGTGCAAAACAGCCTGGCATTGGATGGCAGGGGAAGGGAGAGGCGGTGGTTGTGGAGGATGTTTCCCAGTAGGGCTGCTGGGGCACATGTCCAGCTGCTGAACAATGTGGGGATGCAAATGCCCGTGTACTGCTGGCCCACAAATTAGGGAATCCAGCTGCCAGCAGGGGAGTCTGCAAGGCAGGAGGGAGGTCAAGAACCTCCCATAGGGCATGGTGGAGCTGAAAGAGTGGGTGTCACGGTCAGTGGCTGAGGTGCATCAGATCCTTTGGGATCTGCCCACATCACAGACACGTGAGGCAGTGTCCAGCTACTCTGGACTGGTTCAAAAATAGACACAGCCCCTTCGCCAGAGCCTTCAGAGAGGCTGGGAGATGGTAGGACGGTGGTCAGTCATGCAAGGTTAGAGCCAGGCAAGGCACTCCAGAGTGATGCTGCGATCCTGGCAAGATACATCGGTGGAGGCAGGACCTTCTCTTGACAGTTTGCCCACGTCTCTGCTGTGCTTTGGAGCCAGGGCTGCAGGGAGATGGAGTGAAAGCGTGTGGCCTACTGCCCCCGCAGCATGTGAAGAGCAGTGGGATTTTGGGGCGGCGGTGACAAGGTGAGACTTTCCCTTTCCTGAGTAGAGCAGCTTGATTCAAGTCAATGGGATCCACTCAGCTGCCCGCAGCATGAGCAGAAAGGAGAAACAAAAGGAAAACAATAAAAACCAACCTCAAGAAGCCAACACACCCAACAACACATTCACCCGGATGAAACATTTATATGCCCATTTGATCTTGGAAATGTAATTACTGCCGCTTGCCCATTGATCGCAGCGAGGCGTATTGACCAGCCCTGGTGCTCGTGAAGTCCTTATCTGACTCCACTAAGATGCCTATGGCTGAGGCCAAGCCCGGAGCCGACTCTCCCCATGGCTCCAGCCCCTTACAGTAAGCCCACCTTGATGTGCACCACCCTAGGGACAGCAAATGCCTTTTTGCTCTAAAAAAAGAGGATTTTTTTAGGATGTGGTGCTGTTTTTCTTTCATCACCAGCTTGGTTCCCCTGGTGGATTGAACGTGCATTTCTTTGGGACAGAAGGGTCTGGGGATCACCCTTGCTGTGAAGCTGCTCAGCTGGAATCAGGTGAGGAACTGAGGTGAAGGAGAACAGCTGATAAACAACATGGGGTGCCACTGTGGAGAAGCTGGGATCACTGGGGTCCTGGGCTTTCCATCTGAGGAGAAGTAGTCTAATGCTCTGGTCCTAAGGATTCAGGAAACACCAGCCTTCCTGAGGGCTGTCCATGTCCTTGTGGCATCTATGAATGCACACGGGGATCCTATGCATGAGGATGGGTGTGAGGCAGCTCTGTTGAGGACATTCATGCTTTTGGGGCAAGTAGAGGGATCACACCTCCATCTGCCTCCACCTCCCACCCACCACCTGCAGACCTATGGGGTTTGTGCCCATTCTGCTGAGCTGGTTGCCCTTGCAGCTGCGTGTTGGCAGGGAGAGCAGCAAACTCAGGTGAGCAGAAGGTGCTCGCTTCCCTCTGGATGTTCAGATGCATCATTTCCCATGGGTCTGGGATGGAAAAACCCAGAGTGAATTCACAAAACTCCTCTGTCCCGAGGCAGCCATCGCTTCTGCACCAACTGGTGTAAGCTCTCAGCTGCCCAAGGGTGAATATACACATGCATTCACCCATCCAATGTGTTTCCCACCCTCCGTGCAAAGTCACAGTGCAGTCATAAACAGGGGAAACCCACTGATTTCAGCCCTTCAAAACCCAGGCGGGATCAGATCAGCCACTTTTTGCACCAGTGAAGTAGTTTACAAATTCAGTTTAAGGGCATGAAAATCTATGGGTCTTCTGCAAACGGTGCTTTCTCTCATTTGTGTTTATTTTTTCCTTGAAATTCTCCATGTTTGCAGTGAGAAAATGAAAATGCAAAGCCTCAACTTCCAAGCTTTTGATAAATGAAAACACTTTTTTAAAAGCAACCAGAGGAAACCAGTTGGTTAGTTCTTAACAAACATGCCTAAATAATACCTCGAAGGGGTGCGTGGTTTTTAAAGACCATCCAAACATCACTTTTTTTGGAAATTTTTCTTAAGTAATAAACTCTATTTCCCAGCTCCTTCTTCAGGTGAATGCTTATGCAGGCTCTGGAGGGTTTTCATCTTTTTTTCCCTTTCTCTCTCTCTCTTTTTTTTTTTTTCTTAAAAAAAATAATAATCTTTTCATTTAATATTTCTGAGGGAAACCTGCCGTTAATCTGTCTAAATGCCACAAGTAAGGGTCGCCCGGTGTGTGGTAACAGCCATCTACCTTACAGCAATAATGCCACAAATGGATCCCTGAGGGGAGGTGGAAAAACTGATATATTATCAGCCGCGAATCCCTTTCAGCAGAGACGTAACCGTTTTACAACCAGGTAGGATCGTGGAGAAAAAGGGGGGATCAAATTGGAAGGGACGAGCGTGGGGAGTTAAGCGTTAAGCCCCCATGGGGATGAGCATGAGGGGTTAAGCTTAAGTCTCCATGGGGAGGGACTCTTGGTCAGGGATTGGAGCAATAGGATGAGGAGTCGTGGTTTTACACTGAAAGAGGGGAGGTTGAGATGAGATCTGGGGAAGAACTTCTTTGCTGTGAGGGTGGTGAGATCCTGGCCCAGGTTGCCCAGAGAAGCTGTGGTTGCCCCATCCCTGGAGATGTTCAAGGCCAGGCTGGATGGGGCTTTGAGCAACCTGGTCTGGTGGGAGGTGTCCCTGCCCATGGCAGGGGGTTTGGGACTCGGTGATCTTTAAGGGCCCTTCCAACCCAAACCATTCTATGATTATATATTAATTGGGGCAGGTGCCTGTGGGGTTTGGGGGTTGGAGGAATATGAGTGGTGACACGTGTATGGTGACACTGGGGGGGACACCATCCAGTCTCTTCTGGCTTAAATCCATGCAAATCTGGTCATGCCACAAAAATCCCTCCTGGTTTTCACTAGTGAGCCTTGCATTAAACAGGGATGGGCACAAAGTGAAGACCCCACTGGGAGGGCTCAGATGGAGGATAACATGAGTGGGGTTGCTAACGGGGAGAGGGCAGGATGTTGGGGTTCATTTCTCAGCAGGGGTCCCCCCAAAAAAGACCCAGTTCTGCTACTGGATGCTCTGGGAAATGGGATTCAGTCCTACCCTGCGCCTTGGTTGCAGGAAGGGGTTCACACTGCTGGCCCTTGGTGGTGGTGCCGCAGGACATGGAGCTACGTTGGATACGCTCTGCAAACACCTCTGGTCTCTGAAAACCTGAATTTGCCCCCTCTGAAGCTGCTCCCAAAGCAAGGCAGGCCCAGGAGGCGACAAACTGGGAGGTCCGAGGGTGTGTAGGTCTCTTGGACCATTCCTGGTCGTCACCACCCTGTTGAGCTGGACCTCTCTGGTCTTGCGCTCTCTGATCTGGGTCTTGCACGGGCACTTTACGGTCTCAGGCTGCAGAGGGATGAGGAAAGGGTTAAGAGGATTGAAGGCTGCTCAGGCTTCCCTGCTGTGGGGCTGGCAGCCCCCCACCGTGGTCTCTGGGTGGAGAGGAGGGCTGGGGGTTAAGGACACCCCAGGGAAGGCTGCCTCGCACGCAGCCCATTTCTAAAGGCTTTTTCCAAGCTGTGCTTTATTTACCTGTTCAATATCAGAGAGCAATTCCCACTGCAGCCCTAACATTACACGCTACAAAGTGCTAACTCTGCGAAACACGGCTTCCTCTTAAAGGAGCACAGGCTGGAACACCCTGCACCCCACCGGCGGGGGGGGGGCACCTGTGCACCCGCATAAAATACCCCACGAGGGGTCCCACAGGCTGCACAAGAGCATCTAGATATGGATTTGCACACACAGCTTCTTCCTGTGTGCTCATTTGCACGCTCAGAGATGAATCGTAGAATGGCTCACGTTGGAAGAGACCTTAAAGACCACCAAGTCCAACCCCTTGCCCCCCNCTTCCTAATATCTAATCTAAATGGAGGATGGCTAATCTAAATAGATGGATGCCGGCCCCACTTGCGCACCCACAGGAAAGCTCTGTTCATGGCATGTTACACGTGNTTGGAAGAGACCTTAAAGACCACCAAGTCCAACCCCTTGCCCCCCCCCGACATCTCCCACCAGATCAGGTTGCTCAAAGCCCGGTCCAACCTGGCCTTGAACCCCTCCAGGGATGGGGCATCTCTGGGCAACCTCCTCCTGTGTCTCATCACCCTCACAGGAAAGAATTTCTTCCTAATATCTAATCTAAATGGAGGATGGCTAATCTAAATAGATGGATGCCGGCCCCACTTGCGCACCCACAGGAAAGCTCTGTTCATGGCATGTTACACGTGTGCACTGTGCACACACACACACACAACACACAGAGGGGGGGGGGATTTGCTCAGATGCTGCCTGGAATTCACTCAGATGCTGCTGAAAGGGGGCCCCAGCCTGCTCATCCTGTGCCCATCTGGCTCCAAACCTGTCCCTTGGAGGTTTTCCAGGGACGTATGGAAACAGGAGGCCAATGCAGCAACTGAGAGTGAGGGTAAAGGAGAGGAAAACACACGAAGGGGCAAGGAGGTGCCTCCCAGAGCTCTCTGTGTTGCTATTATTTATTTTTTTTTTCAGTGGGGTCTGAGTGAGAAAGGGAGGAGAAAAGGGGAGAAAAGGGGCTGAGAATCCACTGCCAGGATGAGAAGATGCTACAGGATGGAGAGTCCTGTGCAGCACCTTGCCACCAGCAACGTGCCTGTGACCCACGAAGGAGAGGCAAGTCTCGAAAAACCTTGGGTACGCCATCCCCGGAGCCCGTGGGCAACCCGGGAGCCCTTGAGGCGGTGGTGGGTCCCATCTGTGGTATGACACCCCTGTCCCTTCCCAGCCTACTGGTTTGCGCTGCGCTGGACTGCGTCGGCTGTGGTACTGGCTCACGTGAAATCCCATCTCCGTCTCCACTGCCAGCATCAGTTCATATCCCAAGGTAGGGAGAAAGATGGGACATCACAAGCTGCGATGTCTCACTGCAGCCCTGTCCCCAAACAACTGCCTCTCCCTGAGAACTGGGATATTGCCCAGGGTTTTTATAGTACGGGGGAGGCCCTGGAGTGCCCCCTTCTCCCCCCCCACCCGCCCACCAGTGACAGATGTGCT
>VXAK01013908.1:12739-41531 GCA_013399435.1 Arenaria interpres | reverse complement strand
CCCCCAGCCTCGTGGTTAAGCTCGAGTTCGTTCTCCCCAAACCTTGGCACTCCAGGGCTGCAGCGCTGTTGAGGCCGCACAAACTCATTACACCCATCTCCCCACCACCACCCCAGGCTGTGCGGTATCCAGATGTGCCAAGCTTGGTATCCAGCTGTGCCAGGCTCCGGATTCCGACGCAGAGCTCAGCATCCAGCTGTGCAGGATTCAGTATCCAGCTGTGCAAGCTTCCCAGGATCCCTTTGGAGGACTCAGCAACCCCCTCACAGAGCTCAGCACCAGGCTGGGCAGCATCCAGATGTGCAGAGCTCAGCATCCAGCTGTGCTGGATTCGCTATCCAGCTGTGCCAGGCTCTTCATGCCTGCGTGAGACTCAGCACCAGCCCGTGCACAGCTCAGAATCAGGCCTCCCAACATCCAGATGTGCAGAGCCTGGCATCCAGCTGTGCCAGAGCCATATCCAGCTGTGTGAGGCCCCTCATCCCTGCGCAGGACACCTCCCCAGCCTAGCACAGCGCAGCATCCAGCTGTGCAAAGCATCGGGGCACAGCATGTGGCTTGCGGGATCCGGTGTCCAGCTGTGCAGGGCTCAGCACTGGAGCTGCTCTGGGGCACCCTGGCCGTGCAGGGGAACAGGATTGGACGTAGGTTGGCCATCCCCACCAAGGCAGGACCTCAGGGAGAGGCAGAGACAATTTACAGCCGGCGTCTGACAGCAGGGATTCACTCCAGGGGAAGGGCAGGGAAAGTTTTGGCAGAACGGAAATGTTGCCTCACCGAGATGTCATCAAGCTGAGCTCTTTCCTCGGGGATTTTTATTTTGTTGGGTTTTTTTTAACCAAAATATTTCCAATGAGTGATTCTTTGTCTGAAGGAGTTACCTTTGTGGTCTGGGGGGTTGCAGTTAAAGTCAGGCATCTTATATTCCTGGGTACCATGGCTCCGGTGGTGAGAGAAGTTGCCCCGAGAAGCTGGGGCTGCCCCATCCCTGTAGGTGTTCAAGACCAGGCTGGATGGGGCTCTGAGCAACCTGGTCTGGTAGAAGGTGTCCCTGCCGATGGCTGGGGGGTTGGAACTCAGTGATTTAATGTCCCTTCCAACTCTAACCATTCTATGATTCTATTCCATGGTCTGAGGTGCTGCACGTCAATATATTTGTTGACCCTGGTTGCAGCATCCGTGTGTCTCCTCTTGACACCTTGCAGGATTCGCAAGGGGTTAATGAAGGATGCAGGGGAGGCGGAAGGGACCTTTGGGACCTCTCCAGCTTGTTTCCTGGGTGCAAGCAGCCTGGAACCATGCTCTCCAGCTGAGCCGGTGGCCGGAGGTGGCAGATGCCACCCTGCCCTGCCGCGTGGCTCCGGAGGCAGCAGTTTCCCCAGGGTTTGGCAGCGCAAGGTTATGGAGTCTCTGATTTTTAATTAATGTGATTGACTGGGTACGAGTTGGGAAAGGGGAGGGCCAGGGACGGGAAATTGTCCCTTCGAGGGACAAACCCTGACAACCTTGTCATCCCCAATTAGCGGGTAATTACCTCAATGACGTACATCTTTATTAATCCAATTAATAGAGCGGGTGGCGTGACCTCGGCAGATCTGCTGACTCAGGGTGATGCTCGCCAGGAGGGGACGCAGGAAGAGGGTGGAGGAAGGAGTGAATTCCTCCTCTCCTGGCCTCTCTTCTTCATCCCTAATTAGAGTGGCTGCTTGCGAGCCCACACGCTGACGTGGTTCAAGCAGACAGGGATGTCTCCCAGCCTGATCCCAACTGTTCCCTCATTTCTTCCTCCTTTCCGTGTCTGCCGTCCATCTGTTTTCTTGTCTGTTTATCCCATTATTCATCCATCTTCCAACAGACCCTTCTCTGGGGAGAAATAACCCCATCTTAGGGTGTTTATCCCCAAATGGTGGTGATCCAGGACATGGGGACGTCTCCCAGTCATAGAATCATAGAATGATTCTCGTTGGAAGGGACCTTCATCTAGTTCCAACCCCCCCCGCCCTGGTCAGAGACACCTCCCACCGGACCAGGTTGCTCAAAGCCCCAACAACCTGGCCATGAACACCTCCAGGGATGGGGCAGCCACAGCTTCTCTGGGCAACCTGTTCCAGTGTCTCACCACCCTCACTGTAAAGAATTTCTTCCTAGTATCTTATTAGAGACTTCAGTCTGGAGTGTTGGGGTCATCCCCGGTGACTTCTTTAAAAGGCTGCAAAGATCTCAGTGCACAAAGCTTCCCTGGATGGAGAAAAGCTCAGCGCTGGGTGACAGGAGAGATGGAGAGATAGATGGATGGACAGATGGATCAATGGGAGGATAGAGAGGTGGATAGATATTTAGATAGACTGCTAGGTAGATAGATGGGTAGATGGATAGGTAGATAGATGGATAGATGGACTAGTAGATAGATGAATGGATAGATGGATGGAGAGGTAGATAGATAGATGGATAGGCTGAATGATGGATAGGTAGACGGATGGAGAGATAGATGGATAAATAGGTAGGTAGGTAGGTGGACAGATAGCCTGATAGAGGCGAATGAACAGATGGGGGGGTGGATGAATGGATATTGATGGGGCTGGGGCAAACAGATTGATGATGCTGGTGTGTATGTGCATGTATATGTGTGTGTGTATATATATACATACATATATATATGGGACCAGGTGTCTAGGAACCTGTGGGGATGGCTGGACAGACTGAGGGACAACTGGGGGGCCATGTGCAGGTTGGATGGGTGGGGAGACGGTCAGATCAGTCGCCCAGGCCATACCTCCGGTGACGCCACTGCGGAGTACAGGCACAAAGGGGGGTGCCCCCTCTCATGTAAGAGGCAGTCCCAGGGGGTTGGTGGTCTCCCCCCAACCCAGGGAGGGAATAGTCTAAAGGTTCTATGTCCCCAGGGCCACCAGGTGGGGTGGGATTTGCTGCTGGGCACTAACCAGGCACGGCAGGAGCTGGGGAAAGTTGAAGAGAGCTTTTTTTTTTTTTCATAGCTCTCTTGTGGAGCGACCTCTCCTCTGTCTTTCCCCACAGATGGAGCCTCAATTAAATTCGGAAATACATTTTTTAATAGGACTTTCACCTCAGCTCCCTCCCGGGCTATTAAAGCCATTATGGCAGAGTTAAGTAAAGAACTAGCGGCCAGGCAATAAGCTTGAGAGCCTCTGTTGCTGTCATCATATGTTTATGGCCCAGGCAATGTTTGCTTTATTAAAGATTCAGGAGCCATTTCCGAAGGGCTCAGTTCTCTACTTCCCATTAAAGACTGGGCCCTGGCGAAGGAGGCCCTTCGTGACTGCGGGAAAAAAGAGGAGGACTGGTCCCGAGATGGGAACAAAAAAATGAGGTGAGTTTGTTGGGAGAGTCTCGGGGCATGGCAGGAGAAAAAGAGGGGGAAGAGGAAGATCAGGGATGCACCCCATGGCTCTGTGTCGCATTTATTGCCCCTGGGTGCTGCAGCAAGGGTCCCTCCATGGGCTGCAGGGTTTATTTGTCCCAGGTCCCCAGGAGCTGAGCAGGACCCACAGCTCCTGGAGGGCCATGCAGGCTGCTGACTTTGCTCGATGCAAGGGCAAATCCCTGCCTGGCCCAGCCATTTTATCTGGCCATGCAGAGTGAGGTCCCACCATCTGGGCTTGCTCCAAGCCATGAGGGATCACCATTGAGGACCAGGACCATGAAAGTCCCTTTTCCCCACAGCATGACCCCTATTGTCCCATAGCATGACCCTGTTGCCCTGTAGCATGTCTACCTTGCCCTATAACATAACCCTCTTGCTCCATAGCACAACACCCTTGACCTACAGCATGACTCTTGCTCAATAGCACAACCCCATTGTGCTATAGCATGATGTCCTTGACCTATAGCATAGCCCCCTTGCTCCATAGCATGACATTCTTACCTCCTAGCATGATCTTGCTCCACAGCATGACCTCCTTGCCCTATAGCACATCCGCCTTGCGCCATAGTGCGACCTTCCTTCATCACAGCATGATCTCCTTGCTGCATACGATGGTCATCTTGTCCTCATTGCTTGGTGTAGATCCAGATTGACTACCCAGTGCACCCTGCAGCCTCCAAAAGTCCTACGTCGCTGGTCTGGCCTTAGTCTCATATGCCAGTGGAGTTTGTGCTGCAGTGGGAACTTGTCCGTCTCTTGCTTATTGCAAAGAGATGGTCAGAAGCAGTTCCTCATATGAGGATGCAAATCCCAAAGTGGGACAGCTTTTACCTGCCCAGGGTAAAAATTTGGCAGATTAAAATAAGGAATTGGGGGCTGTGTGAAAGCTACTATCTTAGGAAAGGTGACCCATAACATCTCAGAAGAAGTTCTGAGGATTAATCCAGTAGAAGGTCGGCATTCTCCCCCATCCCCTTTTGGACGACAGAGCACAGACCCTTCAGAAACACTCATGTCCTACAGAAAATAGGGTACAAAGGATCAAAGGAAGTCATCTCTCCACCCCTGCCCTGCTGCCAGACTAGGTCCACCCTGGGCCAGGTCTGACTTGCTCCCACATAGGAGACGCTTGCTCCCATTCATGAGAAGGTGGCAGAGCATAGAAAGGTGGTTGAGCACTCCCCAGGGACCACACAGGGATGGGTAGGGATATCCCAGCCACCGCTTTTGTCCTTGGTAGGAAGTAGCTGAAGGTGATGGGCCCTGGGGACAGGCAGGTTCCTGGAAGGTCCCTGCTCGTGGCAGCTCCTCTTCCCTCCTCTCCCAGCAGCACCTTTTCCATCGGGCAGATGCAAGAAGACTTGCTGTTGGGCAGCATCGAGGCAATTGTTAGAGCAAGAGCTGACTTGGGCACGAGCACGTAGATCGGTTCCACAGAGTCACGTGCGTGGGTGTACGTGACAATTTGGGACTTGAACACCATCCCACCCCGTTCTGTGCTGGGGTGGCTTGGGGTGATGAAAGGTTGGCCGGGCTGTGGGGAGCAGGATTCATTGTGTACCGACTCTGCCCTCTAGTGCAACGCTGCCAGTTTACATCTCCACCAGCTCCTGGACTTACTGGTCTCTGCCCTGCAGCCCCCAACGCCTTGTCCTGAAGAGAGGACCTTCCAAACCTCAGAGACCACCTTGGCAAAGGTTTTAGGATCAGCCCAGGGGAGCAAGGCCCCCCCCAGAGCAGCCCCACAAGGACCTGAGGACCAGCTTGTAGGAGCAGAATGGGTGCTCCCAGAGCTCCCAGCAAAATTTCAACCCAACTCAACCCTTACAGGATGGATGGAGTTTGCTATGAGCTCAGAGTGCTCTGCCCCAAAGGATGCCACACCACAACGCCGCCTGGCTTTATGACTTGCACACTTTCCCCGTAAGGACGTTGCAGGATATGTGGTTCAAAAGTACTTTTTAGGCCCTTCTTTGCACTGTGCTGGTCTCCAAAGCACCCCAGGGACAATTCTAGTCACCCTTGGGTGGCAGAATGAGTCCAGGGGGTGCCAGCTTCGCTGGGCAGATGCCGGGGGGGGACTGGTGTTTTGGGGAGTGGGTGCATTGGATGGGGTGCTGCTGCCCTCCAGTGGGCTCGGGCTGGAAGGGAGGGTGGCAGTGAGCACCCAACGCTGCACCCTATGCTTGGGAGGGCTAAGGTGGGACATGGGGCTGAGGTTGGATGGGGCTTTGAGCAACCGGATCTACTGGGGAGTGTCCCTGCCCATGGCAGGGGGGGTGGAACTGGATGGTCTTTAAGGTCCCTTCCAACCCAAACCATTCTATGACACCTTCCATGGGATGGAGTGAACACCGGACAAAGTGCCAAGTGGGCACAGCATCACTCCTCCTCCTGGGTGCAGGAGAAAGCCTTCTCTGCCCCATCCCTCTCCTCCCCATCCTTCCCCCGAGATCACCCCACTGATCTGCTCCTGGTTCAGGACCCTTGAAAAGCAGCATCTGATTTAGGGCCTGATCCTGCTAATAAATTGCCCATTGAGTGTAGCGACCAGTGACAGCACCTTGCACAGAAGCACCCAGCACCAAACCACACCTGACCTGGGGTGGCCATCAGCCCCATAGCTGCTTTCCCTCTGTTGTCCCCAGGGACAGGCAGGAGCATTAATTTGTAGCCAGCAACAGCTCTGGAGGAGCCATTAGGGGTTACGGTGCCAACGAGCCGTGAAGCGAGGAGGCAGGAGCACGGCCACGGCTCCTGACACCTCCGGTACCTTCTCCTCTTCTATTAAGAGAGCTGTTGTGTACTTAATGGAGGGGAAAATCAAAACACCTTCCCACTAAGCTGGAAGGGCTGGTATATGGGCCAGGAGATTTTTATTACTGAACGTGAAGCTCCGAGGAGGAGGAAAACTCAAACTCAAAGGTAGGAAACTGGGATGAACCCCTATGGGTTCACTGGGATCTCCCTGATGGAGATTTCCAGGATGGTGGGCACCCCTGTTTTTTGTCTCCAGGGCCCTAGAAAACAACAAGGGATAAAAATAAACCCTCTTTGCACCTTCTCTCTGGTTCTAAGATGCCCCGAAGAGCTGCATTAACTGGTCCTGGCCCAGGATGCCCAGACTGAGGAACGTTGCACATGGCCTCAGCTCCTGGGCCCACCTGGAGCTCCTCTCCACAGGAATAGAGGTTTGAGAGACCTCAAGTTCTTCATTACTGTAAAGCTATTTTTGCAATGGTTCTTGTGCTTTCTACCCATGTTGGTCCCCGCCACCAGGATCCTACAGGACCCCTCCGCCTCCTGGTCCAGATGGAGAAGACAACCATGGAAAGATCCAGCTCTATCATCTCTTAGCGAAGAGGGAGGGAGCACCAGGCTCTTGCTGATGGAGCACAGATCTCATCTGAAAACATGTCATCAGAGGAGGAGGCGATCCCGGCTATGGAGTCACGAGTTTCCCACATCCACCGAACGTAGGTGGGAACAGGATCTACTACAGCAGAACAACGTACCGTGGGTGGCTTAAAATCCTTGGCAGGGCTTTGAGGTTGGTGCTGGGTACAGGAGGTCGGATGAAAGGGTAAACACCTTAAATTACAAAAATTTGTCAAAAAAAATAATAATCAGGTGCCGTTTTTTTGGTACATAGGAGAAAAAGATGCTTTTCACCACCCTTTTCTAGAATCATAGAATGGTTCAGGTTGGAAGGGACCTTAAAGATCATCGAGTTCCAACCCCTCTGCCATGGGCAGGGACACCTCCCACCAGACCATACATTAACCCGAAGTTGAAAGCACTGGCCCTGGATCATTCCCATCTAAGTGGGGTTTAAACCCTCCTCTGAGGAGGAGTTTCTCTGGCCTTTCACCTCCTGTGGGGTGAGCTGAGGTGCACAATCCCTGAGCGAGGGACTTGTCTGGCTGCCAGGACCCATGGTCCAGCCCCACAGCCCTGGGCTTGGTCACCCTCCCAGGGTGGCGAGGAGGTGGGGCCCAATGAAACACAGAGTCCCAGGGGAAAATGGGGTGGGGGGGTTGTCCCACATCAAGGCTTTGCTGTTTACCAGCTACCTATGAGCTCCTCCAGCGTGGCCGATACCTTCATTCCCATTGATGTGGTCTTCCAAATCCAAGGGATTTGGAAATCCTTGTTGGAAACCCCCTTGGAAACCCTTTCTGGAAACCCAAAACCTGATCAAAACATGCTGTGTGAAGCAAAGATGACTTTCTTGAAGGGTTTCCATTCTTTTCCAGGAGAAAAGCCCCCATGGTATCCACCCTGAGCCCTGCTCCTCACCTCTTCCGTGAAATAACTCACGTGACAAAGCCACCAGCTCCCATTACATCACGCTGGAGATGGAGACCACGGCTCACCAAGGGCTGTCGAGCTGATCTGGACGCTGAGGTGCTCAGTGTGCCTTGGGTCAGGCTGTACAAGAACCAAACAATCTCTTCCAACCTCAACAGCTCCAGGTTTAGGTAAAAATGACCCAAAATCAACTCGTTTGCAAGCCCAAAGCAAGGCTTGTCCCCTCCACGGCTGGTGGACCAATTCCACCTGCGATTCGCAATGGAGACGCACGCCACGAAGCGGTTTTGAATCAGTGCTTTTTAATCCATAAAAGGTGAGAGTCCACGTACAAATTAAAAAAAAAAAAAAAAAAAAAAACAAAAAAAAAAACCTCAAATAAACTCACTGTTCTTAGGGAAACTCGCACCAAACACCAACCCAGCGCCAACGGAGGAGCTGGGTGACGCGGGCTCGCTGCTTCTCCACGCTTCTTCTCAATAAATCCATCTCCAGCTCGGAGATGGCCTGTGTCAGCAACACCTTTAAAATGATGGGGAAGACATGGCCGGGGTGCTTTCACGGCAAGGTGGCCTTTCCCGTGAACCTCACCCCCTTCCTTCCCACTCCCCCGCCAAGCAGCCGGCGAGATTACGTCGGAAAACATCTAACAGATGGCCCGGTGGTGGCAGCCGGATCCGCAAATCCGGTCTGATGACGTCTCGGTCTACGGAGAGGCTTCTCGGTCAATAAGGCAGAGTTAGAACCCACCTTTTCGTTTCTCCATCAATAAAAGTGGGGCTGAAAGCTTGGCAGAGCCACCAGGAAGAAGTCACGGTTAAAAAAGACCCCGGGGGTGAGGGGTTGCTCTCGCAACGATACCCCGCTGCCAGCGCACGTTTCACCTCGTTAAACTACCGCCACACATTCGTCACGACTTCAAAAGTACAAAAATACAACCGCATCTCTGAAGGGTATTTTATACCTACCAAGATCATCCAAGCACTGAAGACCAGACAGCTCTCTAAGCCTTCAGTAAAAATAATGCACGAGGCAGAAATGGGACCGAGGAAATTTCGCCGATATATCTAAGCGCCTATTCGGAGTCTCCCAGCGTTTCCAGTACAATTACCAAGATGTATGGATCCATCAGCCCAGCTCTGGTACGAGTGCTGACAGCACAGTGTTAGGGTATTAGCAACGTGTGCAAGATCCAATACTAGCACAAATTTAGTAGTTTAATAATCTGGAGGAGCTATCTTCCTGGAATTTTAATCTCATACCAAGGAAGAAAAAAAAAAAAAACCAAAAAAAACCCCAAGGCTCTTAGCTATTAATCTACTCAGATATTTAGGGCAATCCACCTCTACTGATTAAAAAAAAGCGAGACAACAAATGCACGTTAAGTCTTTCCCTTTTCTTCCAAAGCAGCAGGCTCTGCAGCTGGGCTCTGTTTGCTGGGAGTCCATTAAAAGAAAAAAAAACAAACCCACAAACCAACCCAAAAAGCACTAAAAAATAAGGTCAAACTCATCCTAACTGGTACCGTGGCAGAGATGCCCAGCCCAGCGCCGCCTGGGCAAATCTATGCTGGACCCCATGATGGGGTCACCACGAGCCATCGATGCCCACGCTATCCCTTCTCCCGAAAAAGGGGAGCGGGAGGTGACCCCCAGCTGGAGCTGCTGAACAATTCGGGGCTTTACCTTGAAGAGAAAGCTTAGGAGACGCTAAAGAAGGTTACAGCGTTTGCTTTAATGGCTGGGGCTTGGCTTGGAGGCTCCTCGCACTTGAGCAGAAGACACAAACCAGTCCCCCGTGTTATACGGAAGCACAGCTCCCCCCCCCGCGACCCCTTAAGAGGAAAAAGGAAAAGAAAAAAAAAAAGAAAACAAAAAGAAAACTTTAAAAACAAAGAATAAAATGGTGTTTCCCCACATGGTTTAGCTGAGGATCGTTTCAGACAGGAGTTGGGAGATGGTGGAGTCCGGTGCTGTGCGTCGCTCGCCTCTTCGGAGAGGATCCGACCAGCGGCGCATCCCCGGGGAGGGGGCGTTCCTGGGGGTTCCTGGCAGCACCGACACCAGCACAACCTGGACAGGCCACTGGGGACTTGTAAGGGTTCGTGGGCAATCAGCCCCGGGGCTTGCAGGACACGTCCTAGCCCGGTGGCCACCTCAGTACATGGCCTCGTTGTCTCCCACCGCGGTGAAGGGGACGCTGTAGGTGCTCTTCTTGCTCCGCTTGCTCTTCTTGCTCCAGACCAGCAGCGTGCTGGCGCTCTTGCTGTTCATCAGGCTCTTTCGGCTGTTCTCCTTGTTGCTCTTCTGCAGCCCAGCACCCGAGGACATGGCCGCTGCCTTCTTGTCCACCTGTTTGGGAAGGGGAGCGGAGAGAGGGATGAAACCGGGGCAGCAGATGTGATGCCTGGCTTCAGCCCTGCACCAAGACACTGGGGAACCTCTTCTGCAGTGTCCCACCTAAGGTTTAGGACATAACTTACGGCTTTTGGTCCCTCTGAGCCCTGCAGGGTTATCACACCGATCTCCACTCCCTCTTCCCCAGTGCTCTTCAGCAGCTGCACCACCTCAGCGTGCTTGGACCACCTGCAGTCCTTGCCGTTCACCGAGATGATGTAGTCTCCTTCCTTCAAGCCGGCTCCCTGCAGGGGAAGAGAGAAGATGCACACGTTTGAGCTCATGGATGCTGCTGCATGAGGTCTGCTCAGTGTCCAACATACCCCAAAGGTCCCAAGCCTGCAGAGATCATAGAATGGTTCAGGTTTCGTTTTAAACCGAAAGAGGGGAGATTTAGGTGAGATCTGGGGAAGAAATTCTTTGCTGTGAGGGTGCTGAGACCCTGGCCCAGGTTGCCCAGAGAAGTTATGGTTGCTGGAGATATTCAAGGCTAGGTTGGATGGAGCTTTGAGCAACCTGGTCTGGTGGGAGGTGTCCCTGCCCATGGCTTGGGGAACTAGGAGAACCTTAAGGTCCCTTCCAACCCAAACCATTCTATGATTCTATGATTTCAGTGTCTGTCTGGAGTCCAATCCCACCTCAGATGGGTGCATTGAATGTTAGTTGCCCAGGGGACACAGCCGTGGTCCAGACAGGGACGAAATGTGGTCTTTAAGAAGATTTTACTCTCCCAAACTGGGATGTGATCCTGCTGCATCTCTGTTACAGAGATGCTGGGCTCTAGATGGTTGATGCTGAGGGAGTGGGGAGGGAGTAGGTGTGTCACCAGGATGCTCCAGCAAGCTTCTGCTGGAAAACAAAGCTGCCCCTGATCCATCAAGAAAGCCCATGCAGTGAGTTTCCACCGAGATAACTCGCGTTTCAGACTTGCCATCTTGTTCCATCCACCATCAGGTCCCAAAATGGGAGAGAAGGGAGCTGGGCGCCTGCCAAAGAGACGCTGCCAGCAGTTAAAAACTGAGCTAACATCCGTATTTTTTGCCTTAGCTGCATCCTAAAAATATATGTATATATCTCAATTCTTTCATGACACCCATCTGCAAGCCCCAGGCTGAGATCTGGCAGGGATGAGTC
This sequence comes from Arenaria interpres, assembly GCA_013399435.1. NCBI lineage: Eukaryota > Metazoa > Chordata > Aves > Charadriiformes > Scolopacidae > Arenaria > Arenaria interpres. The sequence goes on along the minus strand of VXAK01013908.1, from coordinate 30,287 downwards.
TCCACCTGAGAACATCGATGCAGTTACCAACGGACTGTTAAGACCTAAAACCACCTGGTAACCCTCGAGGCAACCCCTGACACCTCACTTCAAGCATCCCCACGGGGACAGCAAGAGCCTGGGGTACTCACGGCAGCGCAGCCCCCTGGGATGACACCAGCAATGAGGACGGGGGAGTCTCCTCGCAGTGTGAAGCCAAAACCGTTCTCTCCTCTCCTCAGGTGGACTCTCCGCGCTGGGTACCACTTGTTTTTGGCCGAAAAAACTGAGAGGGGCCCCTGGGGAAAGACAGGAACACGAAAAGCACCTTTTGGCGCAAGAACATCTCCAGGGGGACGTGCAACCTTGCAAAACACCCACTGATGGGGAGAAGGCAGAGCAAAAAAAGCCTTTTGCATTTCTCTAAGGATGTGATTTTGATTTTTCTCAGTGTTTTACCCTTCCTGCACGCCCAAAACCGCAGATTTATGCACTATAAAGCTACAGGTGCTTAAAAGCACCACGTCAGCCATTGGCTTTATGAGCAGCAACAGAATCTCACGTGGGTTGGAAAGACCTCAGCAGGTCTCTGGTCCAATCCTGTGCCCACTGCTTAGGTCTGGACATCCTCCCTGCACCGCCCGGCTCCTGCAAGGCAGGAGGAGGAGGTCTTGGTACAGTCAGGGAGCTGGATCTCCCTGTTTAAACACTATAATCCTGGAGCAAACAGAAAGCTCCATCGGGAATGGCCGGCTCCTTAATTTCCCTCTTTGGGAAAAAAAACCCATCACCCAAGAAGGGATAATGGAGGGTTGAGGTTTTTCACCGCTGCCTGGCTCTGGCGGTGGTCTGGCAGCAGGGTGCCAGGTGGTGGGACAGGATCTTCAGGCCCCCCCAGATCTTTCCTATTTCCCTGTTTTTTTCCTACTTTTCTGTTCCCACAGGAGCAGGATATACCTGCCTGCCCTGGGGCTGTTCAAAAAGCAGAGATGCCCAACTTCTCCCCGGGGTGCTACGCAACCTTTGGGCTGTCTGGGTGATGGGGACAGCACAACCAGGTCTCACAGCAGCCCCAAAACTCAGCCCTGCTTCCTGGGACCCTAAAAACCTAAAGAGGGTAGAGATAAAGGTCGGATGGGTTTCTCCTGGTGCCTCTCAGCTGTCACCATCCTACTCTGCTCCCCCAAAAAGCTTCCTCTAAAGGGTCCCTTCAGTTCCTCTCGGGTGAAGCCCACCCAAAATGCACGTTCCCCCCTTCCCCATGCACCAGAGGAACTTTGCGACCCATTGAGGTCTTGCAGAGACACATCTGTGCCCTCCCACCCCTCCTCCTGCACAGGTCCCTGCCTGCGAGGAGGCGGCTGGTTCTCCTTGGAAAACTGCCTGCGAGCGCAGCAGCTGCACCACGAGAGGGAGATGAGTCTGTGGGGAGGAAGGAAACCAGGCAAGCAGAGCATGCAGGGGAGGAGGAGATGTCTTGCTCCCTTGGGGCAACCTCCATCCCATAGCCATACGTACCAGCTTGTGGAAGAGGTCGGTCACCTTCACCTGGGAGAAGTTGGGGGATTTTATCTCTGGTTTCTGGAGCGTTTTGGCTGGTGGCAGGGAGAAAAAAAGCACATAGATCAGGGTCAGGTAGTTGCGGCAGCCGCTGCGCCTACATCGTGCTCCCCGAGAAGGGATGGTGCGACCCATAAGAGCTGGGACCTTCTCAGGCAGCTGCTGGACACTTAGCCTGGAGCCCCCATTCCTATCTGTGATGCTCCACCGCCATGCAGGGATCTCTGGTCCACAACAACATGCCACAAACTCACCGTGGAGTTTGCCCACCCCACACAACCTGTCACAAACCCCCTCCCCAGCTGCACCCACCCCAAAAGAAACACTCACGGTGAATGTCGGGGGCATCTCCTGTCTCGAAGAAGTCCTCCTCGTGGTCGATTTCTGAATACTTGCTCAGCGAGCGCTTGTGGGCGAAGGAGAGGACCTCCTGGAGGATGTCCATCTTCCGCAGGATCTTGCACAAGCCGTGGATCCTCATGGCCTCCTCGTGCTTCATGATGGCTTTCTTCAGGTGAGCTTTGCCTGCAAGGGAGCAAGAGAGATGGCAGCCCGAGGGGAGCGGAGCTGCTGTTCCCTCTCCGCTCGCTCGGCTTCCCACGGATGACAGCAGCCTCTCTGGCTGTGTCACCCGACGTGACTCAGGGACAGCCCAGTCACGTTCACAGCCTGCCAGGCTGTTCAACGTTGCGCTAAATGGAGTAGGTCCCAGCCGTCAGCTTGCACCCACCCCCCCTCCCCACCCTGATGTAGGGCTGGGAAGGGACCTTGAAGGGTGACCTACTTCACTCCCCCCTGGCGCCGGCGGCAGAGCTGGCAGATGTTCCCAAAAAACCACCGGCGAAGGAGCTGCCACCACCTCGCGCCGCCCCCAAAGTCCCTCCTAACGCTTAACCTCAATCTCCTCCGCCAATTAACTTCTCTCCGTCACCTTGTGTCCCCCGGGGAGGGGGGGGACATGGAGGACAATTGAGCCCCGTCCTCTTGGCGACAGCCTTTTAGCTTCAGGAAGATGCAACACATCTCCCCCTTTTCCAGGCTGAGCAAAGCCTTCCCCTTGCCCTGCAGGTCTTGCTGTCCACCCTCTTGGGCATCTTGCTCTTGCTTTGCTCTTCTCAACTTGCCTTCAGTGTGTTTCCATCCTTGGGAAAACGGAGCGGCCGAGAAATGGCCAGAAGAGACGAAATCACGGTAACCCACGGATATCAAGGCAAACATCTCCTCTGCGAGAGACTGCAACCAAGACACCCGTATCCAACGCTAAACTACCGAAAAAGCTATATATATACACATGTACATACACGCACACACGTATCATGGAAACACGTGTGCCTGCAGCATTTCCAGTTTTAGGACACACGGTGGCAACATAACCCAGGGAGATGGTTGGAATTTGCTTCAGCTTATGAGGACTACAGCCAGGAGCTTGAAAGACCTCTGTTTTCCCCCACCACAAGTCGCAATCGAGGAAATATCGAGGCAATATCAAGGCCGGATGGACACCAGAGAGGAAGAGACTCCCCAAAATAATTGCATCAAACGCAATCAATCGTATTTTATCAAAGCCCCCACAGCCAGCCCCATCCAGAGGCAAGAAAACAACTATGTTTCATTGAATATTATAAATTCCTGGTATTTTCAAAATACCACTGGGAATACAGGTTGAGCACGGAAGTTGTGCAAGCTTTTGGCTCTGCTCTCTTGACCGTGGTGGAATATACCATGTCTGATAAAAGGAAACGTGATAAGACTGGGAGACAAGGGAAGGGGGGAAAAAAATACCCTTTCAGGGAGATGGTTTTAATGCTGCGAGTTTCTTCCCTTCCTGGAACCAAAACCAGAGCTGAGACTGGCATCTACCCGATGATTTTTCACCAGCAGACATTGAATGATGCCTGTTCCCCCCAGGAAGAGCAGGCAGAGCTGGAAGCTGGGCTGACAGAATGAATCACAGAATGATATGGGGTTGGAAGGGATCTCTGGAGATCATCTAGTCCAAACCCCCTGCCAAAGCAGATCCGCCTAGAGCGGGTTGCACAGGAACATGTCCAGGCAGGTCTGGAATGTCTCCAGAGACTGAGACTTCACCACCTCTCTGGTCAGCTTCTTCCAGGGCTCTGGACCCTCTCAGGAAAGAAGTTCCCCGTCATGTTGAGATGGCACTTCCTTTGTTCAAGTTTGTGCCCATTTCCTCTTGTCCTGTCACTGGGCACCACTGAAAAAGACTGGCCCCATCCTCCTGAAACCCACCCTTTAAGTATTTATAGGTATTGATCAGATCCCCCCTCAGTCTTCTCTTCTTCAGACTAAAGAGACCCAAGTTTCTCAGCCTTTCCTCATCAGAGAGATGATCTAGTCCCCTCATCATCTTCTTAGCCCTTTGCTGTACCCTCTCCAGCAGTTCCCTGTCCTTCTTGAACTGTGGAGCCCAGAACTGGACCCAGTGCTCCAGATGGGGCCTCACCAGGGCAGAGTAGAGGAGGAGGATGCCCTCCCTCCACGTGCTCACCATGATCTTCTTGATGCACCCCAGGGTGCCATTGGCCTTCTTGGCCACAAGGGCACACTGCTGGCTCATGACACAAATTGCAAAACCAGATGACATCAGCTGAGGGTGTTGGGGTGATGTTACCATAACGCTCTGCTTTTGGGGTTCATTTAAGGAGTCTTCTCATGTACGTCCTCCACCTCCCATCCCAGGCAGTGAAATCCTGCCGAGTAGCCAGGAGGACTTTCCTGGGACCGACAACATGACAAACTCATTCCTGATGGAACCTGCCTCCTTTCACATGTGTGCCACGAGGGGAAAGAACACCAGGAGACAGGTCATGGGGGAGGTAAACAAGAGACGACACCCCAAAATCAGGGCGCTGAGCTTGTTCTTGCTGCAGCCTTGTTGGGGAGGGGCTGCCAAAACACGACTTCAGCTGAATAAGCAATGCTCTGTTTTTCCCCTGAAGCTGAAAATCCGCATGGGAGGAAGCTCTCGTCTCCCAAGCCTTTTGACGCAGCTAAAAAAGCCACCCCCTGGCATCTGCTGCGTCTTCTTGTCATCAAGCCAAGTCAGCAGTAAGCCCAAGCCAAGGAGCTTCCAGGATCTCTGTGTCCCTATGGATTTCTCCCTGCTGTGTTGGGTGACATTACCTGGCTCAGGACACCTTGGTTCCTGAGGTTTTACTGTCAAACTCAGGTGGCCAGGTAGGTGCAAGCACCATGAGTTAGTCTTCAACACTCCAATAGTGAACTGTGGCACCTTTCAGCCTTCCCAGGAGAAGCTCTTTCCAAAGGATCACAGAATCACAGAATGATATGGGGTTGGAACGTACCTCTGGAGATGATCTAGTCCAACCCTCCTACCAGAGCAGGCCCACCTAGAGCAGGTTGCACAGGAACACATCCAGGAGAGTTTTGAATTTCTCCAGAGACGGAGACCCCATCTCCTCTCCGGGCAGCCTGTTTCAGTGTTGTGCCACCCTCAAATTAAAGAAGTTCCTCCTCATGTTTAGATGGAACTTCCTATGTTCAAGTTTGTGAAAGCCACCAAAAGGTGTCTTTGCATGGAGTGATCCCCCAACAGCTCATCACATTCCTTCATGGAAACCATGCCTACATGGGTAGGGTTAAGATGGGGCTCACCTCCCGTGCATCGAGGTCTCATCGCAAGAACCAGGGCTTTGCCCCCATGGATGCACTTACCCAGCTTCCTCCTCTCCTCGGGGTCCTGCAGCAGGACGCGGAGCGAAGGTCCCTCTGGCATGGTGACATGGAACTGGATAAAAGCCTTCTCCTGCTCCGGCAGTTCAGCATCGGACGGTGCTGTGTGAAAAATTGGGTGGGGATGGCCTTGAGTCTCTCTGGGGTTCTGCTCAGCAGCCTGGATGCCCATGGTGGTGGGGGCAAGGGGACCAGGAAGCCACATCCATGGTCATGTGCCCCTTCAGCAGCAGCTTCCTCTTACCCAACCACAGCCTGTAACGACCACTGAGCCATCGCTGACAGAGAGGGATGAGTTATCACATTCAAGGCTCTACCAGGCTTTGAAGCCGAGCGCAGGATTTGTCCTGTGCACAGCACAAGTATCTGGCTCTTTTGCTTCCTCCCGTCCTTCGCTCTGGTCTGGAAGTAGGATTGGAAATCAAGAGCCCTGAGTTTTCCCCTCTGGAGGTTGGTGACAAGGACCCAAGTGGGACAACAACTAAAGCACAAGAGCTGGGCAGATTAATTTGGGAGCTAAGCCCTCCTTGCTGTGCCTGGGACCGCTGCATGGGCAGACAGCTGGTGGTGGAACCAAGGAGGTCCTTCAATGGAGAAAATGAGATGGATACAGCTTGTAGAGGTGCTCCAACCACACTAGGCTCTGTTCACATGATTTTTATACCTCTATTTCCAACCAAAGCTGTTCCTAAAGCCATTTGGCTCACAAGGCTGCATGGTAGCCTCCTTTCCTGGGCACAGGGTGCAACAAGAAGCTACCCAGAAGGCTCCAGGGAGCCTTGTAGACTTGCTGGTCCACATGCAAGGAGATCCCAAAGCCTGGTGAGCACCTCTGGTGTAAGCACCCAGTCGGCTGGGAACTGGCTGCTCCAGGGCTGGCTCTCCCCATCCCAACCCTCTTTGTGCCAGCTTCCCCCAGGGGATTAAACTGCAGCGTCAGGAGTTTATTGCCAGCTGGTTATGGAAGCAAAAGATTTGTTATTGTGAAGAAGGTGGTCAGGGAGAGGTAGTGAGAGGCCATGTGAGATCTCAACAACGTGCTCCGGATGGAGCAAAAAAAATCCCCAAACCCCTAAATTAGGGATCTCCAGGCAGATTTGTGTTTCCCCCAGCACCTAAGGTTATTAGGCCAGACAAAAAGCCTCAAAAATTTTAGGGGAGAGGTTTGCCCTGTCCCTTGCAACCCCACGCAAACCCAGCCCCACCACCATCCTCTGCTGTTTCAGTTTGCTCCAGCCCCAGCGGACCCCACTCTCTCCTGTCTCTGCCCCAGCATCTCTCCTTGCTCAATCCTGCTTCTGCGACTCCCACGTGGCACAAGCCCGACAGCGAGATTTAAGGCAGGCTCCAGAGCGGGGGAGGATGCTGGGACAGTCTGGCAGCCACCACCGTCAATGTCAAGGCACTGCTTTCAGCAGCCATCCCCCATGAAGTCCCCCCCAGCCCATTCTCAGCCACCCCACCAAGCGATGGGGCGGCACCACAGGTCATGGCGCGCGTCGCCTGCCCGCCCCCAGATCCTCTGCCTGACCCAAAATCGCTTGTTGGTGACGGAGCAGATGGAGACCATGGGTCACATCCTACGTCCACGCTCCAGCTGGCTCCTGGGAGCCATGTAAGCCTGACTCCGGCACAGCCACCCATACCCCACCACTGTGGAATCACAGAATCATAGAATGGTTTGGGTGGGAAGGGAACTTAAAGACCACCTAGTCCAACCCCCTGCCCTGGGCAGGGACATCTCCCACTAGACCAGGTCCCTCAAAGCCCCGTCCAACCTGGCCAGGCCTGAACACCTCCAAGCATGGGGAAGCCACAGTTTCTTGGGACAACCTGGGCCAGGGTCTTACCACCCTCACAGCAAAGAACTTCTTCCTGAGATCTCATCTAAATCTCCTCTCTTTCAGTGTAAAACTGTTCCTCCTCATCCTATGGCTCCCCTCCCTGACCAAGAGTCCCTCCCCAGCTTTCCTGGAGCCCCTTCAGGGACTGGAAGGGGCTCTAAGATCTCCCCAGAACCTTGTGTTTTCCAGGCTCCAGTCCTCTGACCATCTCCGTGGCCTCCTCTGGACTCACTCCAACAGGTCCATGTCCTTCCTATGCTGAGGACTCCAGAGCTGGACACAGTACTCCAGGTTGGGTCTCCCCAGAGCAGAACAGAGGGGCATAATCCCTTCCCTTGCCCTGCTGGCCACGCTGCTAGGGATGCAGCTCGTGTTGAGCTTCTCATCCACCAACACCCCTAAGTCCTTCTCCTCAGGGTTGCTCTCCATCCATTCTCTGCCCAGCCTATATTTGATGCCCAGGGCAGCCGGCTACGAGGCTGGCAATTAAATTCCAGTAGCCCAAACCAGTTTGTCCTGGGATATCCTGAGGTTTTTTTGTTTTATTTTTTGAACCCCTTGCTGGCCAGCCACACGGACCAGGGTGCCTCGGGAGTATGCCTGGCTGAGGACACCAATACACGGGTGGTCAAGCAGGTAGCTGATGCCCCCATTTACCCGCTCAGTTCCAAAAAGGGACAGCAGGTGACACCCAAACCGTTCTATGATTCCATGATCCCCACAGCACCTTTTTGCTCACCTTCTCGCAAGGACTTTGCAAACCGGAAATATAGGGGAAATCTCCCCTGTGCATGAATTGCTGAGTCAATAAGTGAGATCAACAGCTCAGAGATCCCAAAAACTTGAGGTTTTGTGTCTATTGACCCTGTGCATGTGTCCCTTCACCTCTTTTTGGTTTTTTTTTTGCATTCCCTCCCGAACACCAGACCACCAGGTGGAGCCAACACTTGGCTGTGCAAGCAGCTTCCTCCGAGCTGTAACACTCACCGGGGCAGTCGCAGAGAGCAATGGCAGCGAAGTAGTGGGAGAGGGCTTTGAAATGCTCCGACTTGACATGGACCATGGTGGTCCAAGAGAAGGGAACATAATCCTTCACGTGGGCCTGGGTCATCGTCTGGTGCACCAACGAGTAGACATCTTCCACCTGTGGGACATCAAGAGACAAGGCGCTGAGTCATGGGTTGGGATGTTGGATGTCCATCAGGAGACAGTGACCGTAGGTTGTCCTCTCCTGGGGGGTTCTGCTGACCACAGGAGGAGCCTCTCCAGTGGTGGTAGCCCCACCAAGTCCTCTCCTCCCTGAGGTGCTCACCCTTGCTGCCTCCTGAGCAAGCTGCAGCCGGGAGAGGAAGTCGTGCTGAGTGCGCAGCAAGGTCATCTTCTCAAAGACGCACTCCTGGACCTGGGCGACCATCAGTCGCACCAGCATGTTCAAGGAGGCAGCGCTCATATCCAGGCTGGGAGCATTGGAGAAGTTTTCCTTCAAGTAGTTAAAGGCACCTGTGTGAGGGAGAAGCTCTTGGTATCAGCTGGGCTTGTAAGCAGGAGGGTCAGGCTTTCTGACCACGAAGGTTTCCCCACCAGAGGCACAGGAGGAGAAGAGCCCCCAGCGCAGCTCGCACATCAAACATGTCACCATAACCAGTGGGTAAAATGGTCAAGGGTCCCTCCTTTGCTATCTAAACCACCCTTGTACCCACAGCTTTCTTCTCCAAAGCCCTGAATGATCACAGTCCCAGGGTCCCTTTATTTCCCAGCTGCTCGTAGATGGATCAGCATTTCTTCTCTCCCCAGCTGGGACATCCCTACTGCCCTGTGGCAAGAGAGAGCCCTCTGGGTGGTTGTTGGGTGATCCCAGCTCCTCTTCATAACCCACAGAAGCAGTGTTGTGTCAACTTGTGCTTGGTTCATGGTCCCTTGGAGATGCCCCAGCCCCATCCCTCTTTGCACAACCACTCCCTCCCCTTCCTGTGCTCACGAGGATTATTGGCACCCTGTGGAAATGCTGTCTGCACACCCACGGGGAGCTGGGGAAAGGGGGGAGAACCCACGTACCGGCCGCCTTCTGAAAGGCATCGATGGCCTGGTTGAGCCCCGGCAGGGAGGCACGGTCCTGCCGCGCTCCGATCTGGGTGTGCAGGGCTCCGATGTTGAAGAGCACGCTGCCCTTCTCGAAGGCCAGCGCTCGCTGGTGGGACGGGACCCCCGTCAGGGAATCGTACCTGAGGAAGGGAAGAATCAAAGGCTGCCCATCACCAAGTCCTCACCCACGGATGCAGGAGAAGCCTGGAGGGTTTCCATCACTTTGAACGGGCTCGTGGCCACCATTCCCACCACAGCTCATCCCCATGGGGCACAGACTTTCCCCTGCCTCCCCTAACCAACTTGCCCAAGGCAACAGCAAGCCCAGAGCAAGGGGAAAAAAACCCATCTCCCCACATCCACCAGCCCCAGCTTTGCTGCCGAGGCAGCAATCCCATCGTGGAGGCTCCCTCCCAACTTGCGATGCCCCAGGTGGGACAGGGAAAGCTGCACCAACCAGTGGAAGAAGATGCCCAGGCTTCTGGTGGGAGGGAAGAAACGGCTGTCGAGGAAGTAGAGCTGGTTGTAATATTCCATCAAGAGCTCCAGCCCAGCTTCGTTGCGGCTTGGGGTGCGCATCGCCTGTGGGGATGGGAGAGGAGACACGTGGGTGGGAAGAGAGCGGGGGGGAAACAGGAAGGAAAAGTAGGATTTATGGAGCTGCACACGCTGACCAGCCCAGGGGGGAGAAAATTCCCCCGAGTTATTAGATAAATCAGATCAGATCAATAGTCGATGAGAAGCAGCAGTGGGAGGCAGCCCCACAGCACAGGTTCAGCTGTGGGAAGGGTCAGGGAGCCACCAATTTGGTGCTGGGGCACCCAAATCCAGAGCCAGCAGCGTGGGAACTGTGCTGATGGCAACACTTGCCTAAACCAAGCTGGGATTATTATTATTTTTAAGACAGAAACTCATGCAAAGTCTGCTGAAATAAATGCTAAGGAAGAATAAGGATTTTTTGCTCTTAATAAAAAAAGCCCTTGAGCTTTTGACCTGACACAGGGAGGAGGGTCAGAGCTCTCCTAATGCCTAGTTTTAACCACAGGGCTTTTCCCAGCTTCTGGCTTTGCAGGGCTCCCCTCCCACAGCCTGAAGAGTGGGATCAGGCCCTTCACAAGGGCTTGAGCAAGCCTCTTTCTTTCCACTCTCTCAGATCAAAGCTTCACAGCAAGGCAAAACCTGAAGTTACTTATGAAAACTGTTTCATAATAGAGTAGAATGTCCACCTTTACCAGATCGCTTTATATTTCCTCTTCTCCAAGTGATAATGGGAGAGAAAGCGGTCATTTAACCTCACTGGGGGTGAACTAATATTCATAAACCAGTACTGGATTGCATTATAACTTTTATTGCTGTTCAGTTCTAGGTTAGCAGGGTGTTAAAGGACGGGGAAAGAAAACAATTACTGAATGGTCTGTAATATTACAGAACCGAAGCCGAGGGGCTGTAGCGTGAGAATCCTTCACCCTGAGACACAAGGATAAAGGTGCAGTTTGGAAAAAGGCTGAAGGGACCCTGAAGGAAAACGTGGCACCTCCAGAAAGCATTTCTGGACAAGGCAAAGCAAGACTTTGCAGCTCCATGGACACCAACCTGCCGTAGCTCCATGAACTCTTTGATTTCCTTTTCAAACAAGATGCCCTCCTCTCCATAGTGTTCACTGATGAAATCCTGGATGGGGAAACAAGAGAAAAGAAAACCCTGAGTCACCCCGGGAATAGATATTCAAGATTTAAAGGGTGACTTTAGGTGATTCTGCATAGGGAATTTGCAAGCTCTCTCTGCCAGGGAAAGCCTCTTCCACCCGGCTTTTGCTCTCCACCACCTCCAGACCCTCATATCTCCTACTTTGCCATGTTTGAAGTCCAGCTCCTCCCCATAAACCTATTTTTTTGCAGCTGTTCTAAAACAGAAAACATTCTGCAGCTGCTGCAGCATCTCCTCCACAGCACCCAACCTCACCCAAAGTACATGGTTGCTCTCCTCCATCGTCTTACATCGCATCAAGCGAGCGAAACCCCAATGCTCACCTTCAGTGGTACCAGCAAATCCAGCTCCTTCGTCTCCTTCAGGCCCAAAGGGATCATGGGGACGCTGATGGACTCGCTGGAAGAAGACAGCAACCTATTTGGTGGTCGGTTTAAAAGCCACAGAAGGACTAAAATGAAGCAGCTCTTTGGCCCTGGGCTTCTGCTGCTCCTATTAAAGGGTAAAACTAGAAGAGGACCCGACGCTCCACAGCAATGTCCGTATTATGTCAACATAAATTCCCAATGTTATTTTTGGAACAGCAGTGAGGGAGGAGAGGTGAGCACAAAATAGAATATGACGCATTTTTCGTATCATAGATTTCATATCTCATAAGAAAATAACCTGATACCATCCCCCTTATTCCTTCAGCTTCTGCTTTTCTCTCCTTAACAAGCACAACAGTGCCCACATCAACTCCCAACAATGAAGCTGCTTTAATTACAAGCCCTCGGGAACTGGGCGTGATGGGAGCACAGGTCATAGATTCACCCAACTCCTACGTGCTAATCCGGGCTTGGGCGCTGATAAGGACCCGCTCAGGCTGCAGCCCTGTGCCTGATATTGAAATTTTCTACCTCTATTAAAAGCAGTTATCTAATAATAGCTCTTATCACGATACTGTCAAACACTGAAGATGACGTTGACTCTGGGAACACTCAGCTGGGGACTGGTTTGTGTTTCGACATCAAAACAGGGCAGTTGGGCAGCAGCGAGGAAGAAGCGCTGCTGGATGACAGCCACGAAGGACCATCTTTTGGGGGATTTAGCGGCTTTTTTGATCTTCTGCTGCCGAGGAGTGAAGAAATGGTCTGTACCAGCAGCAGAGCCTGCAGCACACAGAAAAATTACAGTGTTGCTGCTCTGCAAAGAGCCCCAAAGCTGCAGCCATCATTCGACTCCTGCATCCAGCGATGAGGTATCACCTGTGGTGGTACCCACAGCTGACATCAGCTCCGTAAAAGCTTTCCCCAATACCCATCTATCCCTCGGGGATGTTCCCAACCCTGAAACTGAGCCACGTTACCGCATCCCCAGACCCTTGGCCTCCCAGGGGACTGGTTTAAAGAGTGAGAAGGGTTCGGCAGAGTGAGAAATGGGAAGTGGGTCGGGCAGGATCAAGCCCTTGCACAAAAGCCCCCTTCTCGTAACCTCCAGAGACCACTGATAACTTGTTAGCACATCGCTCATTAGTCCAGGGAGGAAAAGAGGCAAAGAAAGCTGCAAAAAAACCATGGGGAGCTGGGCAGGGAGGTTGCACCCACATTTTCATCTGCTCATACTGAATAAAGAGCTATAATTAGTGCAGAAAAGCCATTATCGCTCCTTCCCTAACAAGATTTCCGCTTGAATCCAGGGCCTACGGCAAACAAAGGGACTTTTGTTTGGCCCGGGCCGGGTTTTGGGGTTGCTGCTGCTGTTTTCTTTTTAAACCAGAGCAAACAAGCAGCGGGTTGGAAAAGCTGAGCATCCCTGATAGGGAAGAACCCGGGGAGGACGCCTGCAACACAGGGGACGTTGCATGCATCCCTACTTCTAGCAGGGAAGAAGAAGGACCAACACCCAGGATTACACCCAGAGACTGCAACAGACCCTCTGAGTGCAGCGAACACCCAAGGGTGATGGAGATACGGGCTTCCTTGGCTTTCTCCACATAGAAGACCTCGTGAGCATAATGCAATCCTGCAGCCAGATCATCCTGGTCCTACATTTAATATCCTTGCAACAACCTGCAGGACAGAGTCACTCCATGCTCTCCTGGCCTTTGCATCTCCAGCAGCACAGCAATCCTCCCCCAAAGAGGACCACGCAGATGAACATAGACTCGTAGAATCACAGAATGGTTTGGGTTGGAAGACACCTTTAGAGCCCATCAAGTTCAACCCCACTGCAATGAGCAGGGACACCTCCCACCAGACCAGGTTGCTCAAAGCCCCATTCAACCTGGCCTGGGATATTTCCAGGGATGGGGCAGCCACAGCTTCTCTGGGCAACCTGGGCCAAGGTCTCACCACTCTCACAGCAAAGAATTTCTCACTGAGATCTAACCTAAATCTCCCCTTTCAGTTTAAAACCATTCTCTCTCATCCTATCGCTCCACTCTCTGATCAAGAGTCCCTCCCCAGCTTTCCTGAAGCTCCTTTAGGGACTGGAAGGGCATCTAAGGTCTCCCCAGNACGCTGCTGGGGTTGCAGCCCAGGATGTGGTGGGCTTTCTGGGCTGCCAGCACCTGTCGCTGGCTCACATCCAGTTTCCCCCCCCCCCCCCCAGCACCCCCAAGTTCTTCTTGGCAGGGCTGCTCTTCATCCCTTCATCCCCAACCTGCTCTGAGACTGTGTGGTTGCCCCAACCCAGGTACACGACCCTGCCCTTGGCCTTGTTGAACCCCATGAGACCCACTCCTCCAGCCTTGTCCAGGTCCCTCTGGATGGCATCCCATCCCTCAGGCCTGTCAACCCCATCGCTCAGCTTGGTGCCATCAAACAGCATCCATCTCGGGAAGGGAAGGAGAGGCAGCAGCTCCCACGTTGCTGCTGCGTCCCTGGTCTATCCTGCCTCGGGGATTTCTGCTTTTCTCACCCAGTGAAAGGGTGCTGCCGAGCCGCCCCGGCACGTTGGTTTGCTGCTGGCGAGCGTGCTGGGATTACCACTCCAGTGAGTCAAACCCGAGGTGGCTGGGTAAGCATTTCAAAGTGACAGAGCCTTTCCAATTAACAAAAAAGGTCTAACCTCGGAAAGAGAGAAAAATAACTTAATACCCTTGATGAGAAAAGAAACCCATGAGTAAGGCACTCCGGGAACAAGCAGAACAGGAGATGGAACACCTGAGCGGCTACACTTTTCATTCCTTCTGCTAAATTCCCTATTTCACCTGCTGGAAAAAACTCGTGGGATGCTCAGGAAAGGGGGATGATGCGAGTGAAGATGGTTGTTTCTGACTTATCCATCCTGCTTTGGGGACACTGGTGTTAAGAGGACACACCGTCCATCCCCAAATGCCTCCAGGCTGGATGGGGCTTTGAGCAACCTGGTCTAGTGGGAGGTGTCCCTGTTCATGGCAGGGGGTTGGAACTCAATGATCTTTAAGGTCCCTTCTAACCCATTCTATGATTCTAAGTATCTGCTGGGAAAAGCTGTTGAGTTTGCTCTCCTGGCACCTCTATAGATGAAACATGGATGTTCCCAGGGCGAAAAATTATTTCCAGCAAATCTGGTCAATGCCCAAGTCCTCCTGCCACCACCCCATGGTCCAAACCCTGCACGGAACAGGGAAGCAGAGCCATGGGTACAAAGCAAGAGGCTGCCTTGCTCCCAAAGAAAGCAAAAATGAAATAATAACAATAAAAATAAATTCCCAACTGAGTGAGCTGCTCTTCCCAGGCTGCAGGCAGCTGCCTGCCCGGCTCGGCTGCCTGGTATACCTGTCGTTCTGATAGACCTCCACGCTGCTGTTCAGTTCCTCCAGCTCCTCCTTCAGCAACTGCAGGTTGGAGTTGACGTAGCTTAGCTCCAGGGCAACCGTCTCTTTGACCTTGTGGTTACTGGTGGCCCTGCAAGACAACACCATGTGGATCAAACCTCCGCCGTTTCATCACTGTCTTTATTTATCAACACTTGACTGCATTATAAACAGAGATTAAGTTATCAAGCAGTGCAATACCTTGTGCATCCATCCAAACCTTCCATGCTCCTTACTCTGCACATGACAGGGACTGGTGAAGGCAGAGCATCCAGCCTGCTGTGCCGTGGAGTTTGAGACCAGCCAAAATCATAGAACCATGGAATGGTTCAGGTTGGAAGGGACCTTAAAGATCATCGAGTTCCAACCCCCCTGCCATGGGCAGGGACATCTCCCACTAGACGAGATTGCTCAAAGCCCCATCCAGCCTGGCCTTGAACACCTCCAGGGATGGGACAAAACTCATTATAGTGTTGGACCCTGTTCAGACGAACCTGCTGCTTCTCCCCTGGATCAACATTCCCCTTGCCCATCTATGCTCCTACCTCCAGTGCAGCTTCAGATTTGGCTCACCCACACCAAATAGAACTACTTGATAGTTGGGTTTGAGGAAGTGTCATGGTTTCGGCTGGGACAGAGTTGACTTTCTTGCTTGCATCTGGCAGAGTGCTGTGGTTTGGGTTTGGGATGAGAGTGCTGTTGACAGTCCACTAATGGGTTTGGGTTTTTTTAAGCACTCAAGGCCTTTTCCCCTCCTCACACTGCCCTGCCAGCAAGTAGGTTGGAAAGGCACAAGAAGTTGGAGGAGACACGGCCGGCACAGTTGACCCCAACTGACCAAAGCGATAGTCCATGCCAGGTGACGTCATGCTCAGTATAAATCTGGAGGAAAGAGGAGGAACGGGGGAGCATTTGGAGTTATGGCATTTGTCCTCCCAAGTAACCATCACATGTGATGGAGCCCTGCTTTCCTGGAGATGGCTGAAGATCTGCCTGCCCATCAAGATCTCCTTGTTTTGTTTTGCTTGCGTGTGCAGCTTTCGCTTTACCTATTAAACAGTCTTTATCTCAACCCATGAGTTTTTTCTCACTTTTCCAATTCTCTCCCCCATCTCGCTGTGGGGGCACTGAATGAGCACCTGTGTGGTCCTAGTTGCTGGTCTGTGACAGGAAGAAAAACGTCTTTTTTTTGGGTCCAAATAACCCTCTCTGCACCCACCCATTAATAGAGCCAGACCCTCCTCTCCCTTCCCCACTCCTGCACCTTCCCGAGATGTAAACATCAAGGATTGATTTCAGCTGCCTGCTCCCTGCAAAGACAAGCTTCCAGGCCGATTATACCCTTCTTATCTGCTCCCAAGGAAAGCAGGGAGAGATAACCCAGAGTCGACAGCGTGCGGTCGTTGGCTGAAAGGGGCTCTGGCTACTCACACTAAATCACACCGAAACAACCCACGTGTACAAGCTCAGCTCAGCCAGGGCAACGCTTTCCCCCAGTTTTTGCAGAGCACGGTGCCTTCCACTTGAGTTTTTCTTACAGACAGGATTCTTCAGGGGCATTTCCCTGACCTGGCAAAAAGAAGCTATGCTGTTTTTCCTTTAAGATGCTGATCTTTTAGTGTCTCCTCCCCTGACTCCCTTTCCTGGGATTTCCCAAGACCAATGAATTTTTTTAGTTTAAACAACCAAAGCAAAACCACAGCAGGTCCAAAGATCTCTGCGGCCACTTCCATTTGAACATCCTTCGGCATTTCTGCTATTCCCCATACGGTATCAGGACAGTAACCACTCTTTTTCCCCATAAACCAGTAGTTAATCGCTAATTTAGTCCTCCACGCATCACAACACCTCCGGGACACAGAGGTGCATTACTGCTGTCGCTACAATTTTCATCCAATCTGAATTAAAGAGAGTTTTATCTTCTTGCTCCCAGCTGGCAAGAATATTTATATACTTTTTTTTTTTTTAAAATGTCTTACGTTACCAGTAGCTGATTTGCAACCCAGCCACGCCAGGGGAACGTTTGCACACATACACGATATATTTCTGAATAAAACATTCAGCAGCAGAAAGGAGCTATCAGCTTCCAAAGCCCAATTTTGCTCTGCAGGATTTTACACGCATGTGCCAAGTTTCTCCAGGATCTGTCACCAGGTCAGGGTTTTAAAGCCTGATGTCGACTGGGCGCCCTTCAGTTTGCCCTCTGCAAGTGCTGCAGGTGGCAATTAAGAGCACAGCACCTCTCAGAAAGGTAATTTAGGGGAGAACCCAATCAACCCCAACTCCATATGAGCACACAGAGCCTAC
Source organism: Arenaria interpres (assembly GCA_013399435.1). Taxonomy (NCBI): domain Eukaryota; kingdom Metazoa; phylum Chordata; class Aves; order Charadriiformes; family Scolopacidae; genus Arenaria; species Arenaria interpres. The sequence continues at coordinate 13,313 of VXAK01013908.1, read as the reverse complement.
GTGTCTCCACGAGCCTCCTCCGTGAAGTTATCAGCTGTTTGCTTAGCAAACACCAAACAAAGATTTCTGCTCCTTCTTTTTGTTGTTGTTGTAATTTCTTTTATGGAAATTGGTTTATTGGCGACACCTTTATCTCCCCGATTGCTCTGCTCAGCCCCGGTATTTGAACAAGAAAAGGAAAAGGTTTCCGCTGCCTCTGCCCATTTATTTATCCAGCAAACAAACCCTCTCAACGCCCCTGAGCAAACACTATGTGCATTTTTTTTTTCCCAACACACCATTCACAGTAACCTCGCCAGGAAAGGAGACCGATACGCTGAACAGAAGAGTTCAGGAGATTAGTTTTTTTTTTTTTTAAAGTACTGAGAGTTGGGGTATTTTATTTTATTTTTTTTTTGTTTGCAGAGGCAAAGAAACCAGCAAGTTCAGCTGCAAATTCTGCTCCAGGCTGGGCAACCCAAAGCTTTTCTCCATTTGCATTTAGCACCGGTAAAGAATAACGCAAAGGAAGTTTCTCTGTGCAACTCAAGCCTATAATTTTTAAGCAATAATCTTTAGACTTACGACATAATCC
>VXAK01013908.1:1690-12681 GCA_013399435.1 Arenaria interpres | reverse complement strand
TTTAATGTCAGGCACAAGCTTGATTTATTTTTTCTGCCCTCCCCAAATTTCCCATGTTTCACAAGCTCCCAGCACCATAATGCCCAGAAACCCACGTTATTACTCAGCTGCAAAGTGGACCTGTGGGAGGGAGGAAAAGTGGCTGCCGCCACAGGACATTCAAAGTGCTGATCCAGCAAAAAAGAAGGAAAAAAAAAGAGCCCCCATCAGTGCATTTCCCCGGCCAAGTCATTAAGATGTGTTTTGCATCACATTTTTTGCTCACTCCCCTGCACCCGCCTCAAAGCCCTGCTGTTTGCACCAAAACCCGGGCCAGGCGTGTTTTTCTGCTGAGCCAGCACATTTCCCCTTATTTTTTTTTTATCATAAAGGGCAATCGCGCACGTTGGGATTTCAGGGCTTTTTTTTTTTAATTAGACGAGGCATGGTTGAAGCAGTGGGGCTTCAGTTGAAGTGGGGGGGCTGTAACATCACCTCCCCCAGGAAGCTCCACTGGCCTCAACCACCAGTAAAATACCATTTTTTTCTTATACTTTAGTGGAGCAACTATCGTTCCCTTCCTCCAGGTGCACACGCCACAGATGTTAAATCATTCCAGTTCAGAAGTGAAAAGTCAATTTTATTTTGTTAGGGGGAAAAGAAATAAATCAATGAACTGGAAAAATATGCTCCCCCCCAAAAAAGGTACTTTAAGGCAGCTTTATGATATTTTCTTGTACTAAGACACCTGCCCACCCTGCACACGTGCTCCAATATCCTACAGGGATGTGAGACACAAGCAACAGCTACTAAAAAGGTCATTCTGAGGTTAAAAAAAGATGAAATAGCTGAAAAACAAATCGTGCAGTTGCATCATGAACACTCTACAAGGGAAGGCAGTTCTGCACCAGCTCTACTTGTGCTGGACAATCTGAAAACCATACAAAGGCACCAAACTTTTGCATCATCCCATAAATGCATCCTCCCAACGGGGTGAAGAACCACCGGACTGTGCCCACCTGCAAAGACAGACCTGAATTTTCAGCTTCTGCTCCGGTGGAAGCCTTTGGGGATGGGGATTTTTGGAACTAAAGCTGGATTTGACCCACTTGCTGGGGTTATCAGGCAGGAGCTTTACAGTCCAAGCTCAATCCCAGTTCAACGTTTATTCCCATTATTCCATCTGCTCACACCCTGCTTTGCACCAGGCACTAAAATTTTAATTTTTCATTAAAATGCCTAGCAGTGTACCCAATGGAGGGCAGGCATTTCTACGATGAGTGCTATAAGGTCAAGGGCAGACTGAGCAAACCCCAACTAGAGCCATAGCAGTGCCAGTATCGAGACCGTATTTCCACCCCCACCCAAATCCCTGGGCCAGAGGGATGCTCCAGGGACCAGGACTCACCTGAAGAGGTTTTCTGCCCCTGCTCGCATCCTCATCTCCTTGTTGATCTGCTGGTTAATCCGCGCCCGGCGATGCTGCAGTTTGCTGCGCTGGGTCTGGGCGAAGGGGTCGCAGCCCTGCTGAGGGAGAGGGGCAGGGATCTCACCAAAAAAAAACTCCACCATTTTGGGATTAAAAGGGGCACTTTCAGAGCCCGGCACTGCACTTGAAATACAAGTTTATTTTATTTAATAAACTATTATCATAGAATGGTTTGGGTCGGAATGGATCTTAAAGATCATCAAGTCCAACCCCCTGCCCTGGGCAGGGACACCTCCCACCAGACCAGGTTGCTCAACGCCCCCTCCAACCTGGCCTTGATCCCCTCCAGGGATGGGGCAGCCACAGCTTCTCTGGTCACCCTGGGCCAGGGTCTCACCACCCTCACAGCAAACTATTTCTTCCCCAGATCTCATCTCAATCTCCCCTCTTTCAGTTTAAAACTGTTTCCCCTCATCCTATGGCTCCCCTCCCTGATTAAGAGTCCCTCCCCAGCTTTGCTAGAGCCCCTTCAGGGACTGGAAGGGGCTCTAAGGTCTCCCTGGAGCCCTCTCTTCTCCAGGCTGAACCCCCCCAACTCTCTCAGCAGGTCTGCTGTCCTCCCAGCATAGGAGCTCCAGCCCTCCCAGCATCTCCATGTCCTCCTCTGGCCCTGCTCCGACAGGTTCATGTCCTTCTTATGTTGGAGACCCCCAGAGCTGGATGCAATGCTCCAGGTGGGGTGTCCCCGGAGTGGAGGGGTAGAATTCCCTGCCTTGTCCTGCTGCCCACGCTGCTGGGGATGTAGCTCAGGATGCGGTTGGCTTTCTGGGCTCATATTTAGAAAAGGCTTCCCAAATGCAAGAGGGTAAACAGGAATTAGGCATCTCTTCTCCAGGGCCTCACCATCCAGACACAAGACAAGACCCAGGGGGGCTGCAGGTGATCTCAGTATAACCCTCGAGCTCAGGAACAGATGTGACCCCCTGTGTCTCTAAGTCTATAGGGGATGGAGCACAGGCAGCAAGTCAAGAGTTCACAGGGGTGGAGAAATGAGTTGCACAAAGCAGTAAATTAATTCCATCCCTGCCTCCTTCCCGTGGCTTCGGCTCGGACTTTCTGCCGACAGGGAAAGCATGTTCAATCTCTGACTTCAGGAAGTAACAGAGGGCAATATCCCCCCCTGTCTCGCGGGGGCAAGAGGTTGTTACGGGATGCCCCAGGCAGAGAGATTGTCACGAGGAGGGGCTCAGAACCCAGGGCCACAAAAGCTCTGCCCAAGCAGAGATGATTTCCATTGTGCAAGGAGAGGTTCAGATGGATGAAATGAGTCTCTAAAAGATCCCTGGATTAAAAAAAAAACACAAAACACAACACTTTTAGGAGGACACAAGGTTGGGCAGTTTATGAGAATGGAGACCTTCAAGCCTGCTTTTCATACACCAGTGCAAAGCACAGGCAGATCCCTCCAAGAACATACCAAGATCCACTGTAGCACCAAAAGAAATTCCTCAGAGCCACTGTTTCACCCTCTTGTTTCTCTTAGAACTCCTATATTTGATCTGCAGATCAATCTTACCCTGCTCCCCACTGCTTTACCTCCATCACCACTTCCAAGATGGTGTATCACCTGCCTCCACCATCAAGAAAGGGTGTTGCTACCCGAGAGACTCTACAGAGCTCCAACAGTGCCCACTCTCGTCCTGTCCTGGAGTCCCAACAGTCCCAAATCCAACAAGCCAGGGCAATGCTTGGTTACCTCTCCAGGAAACACCGTAGGTCCCAGCGTTACTCTGGGAAAACATACTTCTAACAAATTATTTGATTTTTCTGGGGAAGCAGGAAATGAAAAAAAAAGAAATCCTCGCCCAAAAAAGTATGAGGCCAGCTTTGATTAGTCAGCAGGGAAAGGAAAAAATTTGTGTTTTCATGGACTTCAGCTTTCTGAAAATTATTTTGTCATATTTGAGATCCACTAAGTGGTGTCCCCTTTGATAAAGGGTCGGGGATTAGCATTAGCATTTTCATTTAAGTGAAAGACTTGAGCTCCTAATTGGAACATTGGAGACCAACGAATTGGTCACTCCATCTGGTCCATAAATCTACAGGCTTACTGCTTTACAGTAATCCATGAATTTGTTGAAATTAGTGAAGGAATAAGCTGAAAGCAGGAGGCTCCAATTATTCTGGAAAAGCAATTAAGTGGGATGTTAAGGAAAACACCCCAACAGCTGCACAAATCTTGGGTCAGTAGCAAATCCAGGAAAGGCTGATCCCAAAGTGCCCTGGGGAACCCAACCCTCCCGAACACACCATTGGCTCCCCGGGGAAAATCTAGAAATTGGAAGAAAAAGGAAAAGGAGGAGTAGTTCCACATCATGGAGACCAAGAAGGGACCATGACAGGTTTTCTCCAGCAAGAAGGAGCTGGGTCATTGCTGAACATGGCCCCTGGAAAAAAAAACAACCAACCCAACCATACAGGCTCAAATCTGAACACCCAGAAGCTCTCAAAGCAATGAAGACACCACTAAACTCGTGTCTAGAAAGTAGCTGCTCATGCAGATGTAGTCCAAGATACTGCACAAGTATTTCTTTTATTAATTAAAGGCTGGTTACCAACATTGTGCCTTCAATGATGTTTCTTCATACAGTGCAAGACATTAACCTATATATGGAAGTTAAAGCTTAAGGTGGGGGGAAAAGGAGCCATAAAGGGAAGCTGGTGCTTATTAAAATTTCAACAGCCCTTCAGGTTTACAGATGAGAGCTGGGTGTGCTTGTCAGCTCCACAGACACACAAGCCAAAAGTGTATGCAAATTTATCCAAATACATGCAAGTGAGCAGGATCCAGGCCCCCCCGTCTCTGCCTTCAGAGCCATAAAAATCCATCCAAAACTCAACAGGCCTGGTAGCAACTGTTGGAGGTGGAAAGGACCTCTTCTCTGCCTCTAGCTCTTCTACAGGAACTTTCTTGATCTCTGAGACCTCTCTGCTTCTTGCAAAGGTTTGCTTGAAAGTGGTCAGAGGATTTTAAGATTTTTTTGAGGGGTAAGAACAGCAAAGGCTACCTGAATTCATGGGCAGGAAGCCAGAGGACCTCTAGGTAAGAGATGATGGAAGAGGCACAAGTGCAAGGACTATCCAAAACCACAGAGAAGGTCCATGAACACCTCCTTGACTGGAGGCAGAGCAAGAAGAAACTAAGTAAGAAAAGAAGCAAGATGCAGAGCGCCATGAGAAGACATTAGGATGGCTCCACAAGATCTTCAAAAACGGGGTTAAAACCTCTTCACTGCAAAAGCAATTAAGGGGTTCAGCTAATTGACTTGGCACTCCACTTCTCCTAGGCCCAGCTTGTGACAACGCCAAGGGGCAAAATTCGAGCAGCTACAGTGACAAACCTGATGAATGGAAACCCCTCTCAAGCAGGCACTGATAATCATTAATCACTTTGACTTTCCACAAGGGCACAAAGGAGCTGCCCTCCAGGAACACTTGCAAGCCCTGATGAAGCTGGGGACCAAATATATTTGAACAACATCCAGGACATCACGGCATTTGGATTTGCTTAGACTAGGAGAGGAAGTTTCTGAGCTCCTCCCACTGGGACCCAGTGATAGGACTCCTGGATGGTTCAAAGCTGTACCAGGGGAGGTTTAGACCGGGCGTGAGGAAGCATTTCTTCACCAAGACAGTGGTCAAAGACTGCAACAGGATTCCTAAAAAGGTGGTTGATGCCCCAATCCTATCAGTGTTTAACATGCATTTGGAAACCTCCCTTAATAACAGGCTTTACCTTTTGGTCAGCCCTGACGTGGTCAGGAAGTTGGACCAGATGATCATTGTAGGTCCCTTCTAACTGAAATAGTCTATTCTGTTCTATTCTCCTTCCAGGAGACACTTAGCCATTTGTAGATCGGCAAGGTGGTTTCCCCCCGCATCTGAACACTGGGTGTCTTTTCAATCTGATCTAATGAGATAGTTATCAATTCCCATCCAGGCTCCTAAACCAACAGCAGAAAAAAAGTACTGGAAAGTCAGGTATTGGGGCACCTGACTTAACTCCAAAGCCTTGTGAAGGTCTCGAGTCAGGATCTCAAGACTTGCTGCCCTTAAGGACTTCACGTGATCTCCCCGCACCTTGCTTTCTTTTATGAAGTTGGGTGGCTGCAGTAACCCATGGAATTGCAAGACATCTTGCCTCCAGAGGATCTGCCATTGGTCCCAAAACATCATAATTGAGGCCAATATAAGCCTCATGCCGAGGCCACTGTTGGGAATAACCAAGCCTAGTCTGCAGCTGCTCCTGGAGCATTGCAGATACAACATTATTTCACAAATTTTGGAGCAAGAAGGAAATTCAGCTCCGGAGTAAGATGCTTAACTTACATATGAAAGGGAACACCACAAGCCAGAAAGGCCGTATTTAAATCAAATGGGAAATAGGGGAGATAGAGAGGAAAGAGGACAGTGTCCATCCTCCAAAAGGTTGCATTGAAAGGAAACCAATGTTTTGCCTATGCCTCTACTCTCCAAGTTGCAACCAAAAGCTAAGAACTACAGCACAGAGCTTCTAAAGTGGTGACAGATTTAAGCGTGCCTTACATAAGGGGAGCACAGTGGGGAAAAAAACCCATGCCAGAATCCACTGTTCACTTATAAAAGGGATTTTCCTTGCTTAATTCTTCTTTGTACAAGCTCTTGAGGTCAACCTTCCCTTAAGGTCAGAAGAAGCATGTGTTATTTCCACCAGCCCGTCTGGCTTTGAGGGGCAGCTACGGACACCAACAGAAAAGAAAGGTTTGGTGCTTCAGAAGTGGCCCAGGTTGAATGCAAGATTTCTTAGCCTTTCCAGTTTAAAGCTTTTACTGGGGAGAAGTGAGACCAAAACTCTTCCAGTAAGAGACCATAAATCATGTAGCAGCCAGGGAAGGGCACAGCTCGTATGTCCACAGAGTACTGTGTATGTTAAGAAAGCCATGAAAATGGATGTGGTGCAGGTCATTAGGTCACAGGAGTTGTGTCCAGCTCTGAAGTTTATTGCCTCTGACAAAGCGGGATTAGAGCCAGTATTATTGTAGCGAGGCTCAATTTCATGCTCCGAAGACATCTGCCAAATAACATCGCGTTCAACCCTCAGCATGGAAAGATGACAGCATTATAGAGAGCACCCGGCCGATGCCTCCACGTAAGGGAGAAAAGGGAAGAGGCCAGAAGACCCCCTTCCAGAGGAGGCCAAGACAAACACATCCCCTTTGAGGGACCTCAAGGCTTCCGCCAACTCAAACCCTATCTTTGAAGGGAACATATACAATGACATAATGGTGTCGTTAACTCCCCAACACCTCTTCCAGTTCAAGAGCACCCATCTGGGGTGTTAAATAGGGCAATTACATCCTTAGGTTCCCTTGTATAAGCAAGTCCTTAGGGAATGTTTGTTTAGAGATGATCACCAAGTGTACTTTGCACTTCACCTCTCCAGTAAACACAAGGCGATGAAGCCTGGCTATGTCTTGGGTGACACACAGAGGCACACCTAGGGCAGTATTTGTGACCCTGGTGCCAAAACAAGGCCAGGGCCTCCCAGCATTAATGACAGAAAAAACTAATCACCTGTAGGAAGAGGCAGATGCCAGCAAGTCCAAAGGGCAAAGCCAGGCACAAAGGGACTAATTTCTGCTCTTTCATTTCTGCTAGAAGAACGGGAACGCGGTTACTGGAAGCAACTGAGCAAAAGCAAAAATTAAGCATATGAAGTGATCAAAGGACAACTGTGAGCTGTCAGGACACGTAGCTGTGAGTTTAGTTACAGCCCCAATGGGTATTGCAGTAAAAGGTCCTACCTACCTGCAGAGCTTGGCTGGATCCTGGGGGATGCTTCACAGCCTTCCTGCTGAAGCTGGGACCAAGCTGTGCAACCTCCAAGACTGGCTTTGGCCACACAACAGTCACCACCAGGATTATTCCCAACTAAAGCAGCTGGAGAGTACCCACAGAATACCAGGAAAAACTAAAGAAGATCAATTTGCGCGTAGGCTGGAGGTATCCATAATAAAGCAGTGGTGAGATGAGTAATCACCTGGTGCTGACCTAGGCTCTACAACCAGCCCCACTGCCAAGCGGACAACTTTCACATCCCCAAAGACAGGGAAGTCCAAGGAGAAAGCTGTGAGGAGCACGGGGCACCAGCCACCCCTGTATCGTTACCACGTGGGTATAAAATCATACATACACCCTTGGTGTTGGCCAACGCAATACAGAAGGGATGAACTGTTGCTTCAGAGAAGTCAGGCATCTTTCCCCACAATCCTCTCTCCTTTTGCCATGAGGGAATGACCCTGTTTCATAGAAATCAAATTATCTGCCCTCAGATTTGTCATTAAGGTCACGCACTGCACATGGGCAGCAGCACATTTGCACCACAGCCCTGGTACCCTGGTACAAGCTGAGATCCAGTCTCACAACGCAGAGCAACGTGCTTGAGATCAGCCAACCAGAGCTCTGGGACACAGCTGAGGACTAATGGCAGGATCAGGCCCACCTCACCTTCTGCTGCTCAGACCAACTCGGGAGATGGTGGATACCATGAATAGGTTAAGAGTAACCCAGCTGCTTTTGGCAAAGGTACCTGTGATGCTCAGCTGCTACATGCCCTGAAGCCTCAACTGCCTTCGGCATTCCCATTATCCCATACTCCCAAACTACTCCATATGTTCCTTAAAGCCTTAAGGATTATTTTGTTTTAATTTAATAATGTATCTCTTTCAGGAAATAGGCAGTTTATTGCTTTTAAGGGAGGGAGTCAGAAGGCATCAAGAGTGTTACTATTCAACCTTTCCCCATGGAAGGAAGAAGACATAGTCCAACTCTTCTGTTGGACAATCCATTGGGATTTCACTCATTTGATCTCTCCAGTGCTGCCTTGTTCCCTCCTCACACCAATCAGTTGCTGAAGTTGGTTGCTTGGGCCATCAATACACCCCTCAGGTGAAACAGCAGAGCTCTGCTGGAGCCTAGCTCCCCATGTCTCACCTCCTCTTCTCCTGACTCCAGCAGTTCCCACAACAGCCACCCCAGGTGCTTCTTCTACACACACACACACAGAGAACTGGCAGTATTTATTATTATAAATAAATGAAAAACCTTTGGAGCCAAAGGCAAAGCCTAACAAGGCTAGAAAACAAGCCTGAGATATCTCAGTTTGACAGTTGATAGCCACGAGGGCCACACTCCAGATAGAGCCACAGCAACCTTTGGACATCATGAGTCACCCCATCTGCAAACTGTTCTTCCATCCAGAGGGGAATTCCGTTAGGTAGGATTCATGGGCAATGCCAAATCCCCACCAGTGCTTGATATGGTTTGTTGTTAACCCTAAAGGTCCCCAGTCTTCAGAGCTCTCTGCTAAGCAAGTCCTGGGTGGTAGTGAGCTCCTACAGCATTCAACACCACCAAGTGAGTGACCAACCAACCTTTCCAGTACTACCAGTCTTTGCTCACAATGCAATTAAAGAAAACAGCACATGAAGGACCACAAGGTGCTAAAGCACAAGAACATCACACGGCTTGCACCCAGGAAGCCTTCAACCCCAGCAGGGATGGTGGATGTAGAGCCCAAAAATCAGTGTTTGGGAAGGTCAAGCGCCAACCACCAAGAGTACTTCAGGCAGAGGTAGGCAACTCCATGTGAGTTGGTCAAGTCCAAGCTGCATTTGTTCTCTGCTAATTCACCCAGTTTCCACAAGAACATTAACATTTGCTCTGTAGTAAAAGGTAGAGCAAGAGACCCGCGTAGAAACAAGGAACAGCCAAAGATAACAACAGTTTCTGCAACTCTAAGAAGAGCTGGCACCCAAACTACCACTGGCATTAACAGAGGTACCCTTAGTCTATGTCCACAACCCTCTGTGTTGAGCACATGGTCTCCAGGTGGAACCTTGACCCTGTAGGTTCTACCCAGTAAATGTTTACAACATCTCCCATTTGATAAAAAAAAATAAAATAGGCAGAAAATTATTTTCATTCACTCTCCAGAACAAAAATATCTCCCAAACATCCCAAAAAAGGGATGTTTCCAAGTGCCCAGATGATCCAGCAGCTGGAAAACTCGCTGTAGAAATAAGGTAACCAGAACATCAAGCTCTCAGCACTGGTTTTATTTTCAGAACCGCACTGGTCTAAAAGCTATTTTGATGGAGTCAGAGCTGTCAACTGGGATTATTGCAACTTTGCAGCCCACGAGTTTTTGAGTCGGGCCAGCACAGGACAAGTGGCCAAGTGACCCTGGTTTAGCCGCATTAGCCCGTGGGAGGGAGAGAGCAAAACAAAAGCCAGAGAACCAATCCACACACAAAAGCAGGCTTTAAAAATGCTCCTTTTTACAAGATTATCGATAATTTCCTTCTCCTCCCAGCCAAAGGCATTTCGGAAAGTAATATGGGGGGTTGTTACTGCAAAACAACCAGTAGGTCATAACAAATGGTTTTACTCCCCTGAACGTCTATTGATACATAAAAAGTCCCTATCATGAAACTAATCTCATGAGGCACTCCGGCTGCAAGCTGTTTTTCTGTGGGAGACATTACCAGCTAAAACCTCTAAAACCTTTTATTGAGAATATGGTTACATCACACAGCCTTTTAACAAATGAGTGGAGGATTAAGGTTTTAAATTTCCCAACGAAGTGGCCTGCCTCACTGTTGGCTAATGCACTCAGGAAGAGGAAGGGAAAAATAAAACGATGGAGAAAATAAAAATATGGGGGATTGGGGGTTTTTAAACAGCAAAATCTGCACCCAGAGTTTGAACTGAAAGAGTGTGGAAGAGCTTGGGGGAGCTGGGGGAGGCACAGGGCATCATGAGAGCCGGGGCAGGGAGCCAGCAGGAAACAGATGTATTAAATCTTCAGCCCCTGTACATGAACCCTGGCAAAAAAAAAAAGAAAAAAGAAAAAAAAAATCACCATCGCAGCAGCGTTCAGGATCCTCTTGGAAGGGAACAAGCGTGAAGTGGCCCCATCCACAGCCTCTGATGCTGTCAGAGCTTAAAAAAAAAAGCACCTAGAAAAGCCTACATTATAGTTTCTTTTAAATAAAAGCTGGTATCATTAATAGGAAATCTAATCAGGTGTTTTGCTTTGTTTTTTTTTTTAATTAAAAAAACCCTAATCATGTTATGACAAATGCTGCATATCCCCTGCCAGTTTTCCTCCTCCCCCCTCCAGAGCTTTGCAATATTTTCCTATGTTGCTGCTCTCCTCCGTGCTACTGTCCGGCGGATCCAAACAGGGATCATACAAGGGAAATGGTGTGTCTGGATGCAGAATAAATTGGGAAAAAAAAAAAACCCCAACCTCCCGTTAATCTTCTCTTACAAGCAGCACCTGCTATTTAGCCAAGGCCCTGGGTAAACTCCAACCTGGTTTAAGGTTGCAACCTCTTTAGCTGCAGCCGGGAGAGGCCGGGCTCGAGTGACTCAAGATCAGATTGATCCTTGTTCTGCCAAGGTTGTGATTCCAACACTTGCTCAGGGGGAAAAAAAAATAAGAATAAAAATACACCTCTAGAGCCTTCCTTTTTCTCTT
>VXAK01013905.1:0-13261 GCA_013399435.1 Arenaria interpres | reverse complement strand
TGGTCTGTATTTGTCCAACCCTGCCATCGAATGCCCCTCTTAAAATTAAAAATCACCGTACAGCGACAAAATAGCATTCCAGAACAACCCCCTACCAGCCCAGTAAAGAGGAGGGGGTGCTTCCCTTTGGCCAAGAACTACAACGGCATCGCAAGCTGTTTGTGAAGGGTTTTATTCCAGCAAGGAACATACCGCTTGACTGAAATTCCAGGGGGGGAATTTTAGACAATCGGAGCGTTCTTAACTGCCGTTGCATCGTGGCCAAGAACTGGCGGTAGCCTTCTTGCTCTCGCAGAAGTACGCTATGAGATGTTAATGGTGCAAGCTCAGCTTTGCGCCGTACCTACAGCCGCCACTTTGACAAGTCGGGAGGCCACAGACCAAACCTGCCAAAAGGGCAACCGTCTGCAGAGCACCACGCTGGCTAGAGAGGCTTACATAGGACTGGATGGAGGAGGGCATGAGATGACCAGCAGGGCTTTAAAAAGAAAATAAAAAGGGTGTGGATAAATAAGCAGAGGCTTCTCAGATGTTAATGTATAAATTAGAAGGTTATGTGTAATAGCTGTAAGGCTTAAATTAATGCTTGCTGATGCTAGTCTATCAGAAACACATAATTTAGTAAAAGAACCTGATGCGTATGAAGTATAATTGAAAGGAAGGCTTGAGTTTTTAAGAAAAGAAGACTAAAGTCTGCTTCTGAAAATCCCCAAGCCGTGAAAAGTGTTTGGAAAATGCTTAAAGTCCTTTCAAACAGCTTAATTAAGACTCATTTTTCATCAACTGGAATGAGATATTAAAAGGAAAACCAATGACTTTAACCTTTATATATTGGGTTTAAACAGCAAAAGGAAAATGTTTTGTAAATACATCCTCTTTACTTTGTTTGCATACTTACACATATTTAATATGCAATTGAGCGTGTACTTGTCAACAAATAATAGTGCCAGGAAAAGTATTTACACAAAAATGCTATTGTTATTAATCACTATTTACATCTGACTTGCCTTTCAGCAGGTTCAGCTGCAGAAATAAAAATGGGTCCAACTCCTAATGTTATTCTATATTTGCCTGTATTCCTTGTAGTCAGTGTGTCAGGTTCTCTCCTCAAGCCTTAACCGATGGCAGGTGAACTGACGGGCATCTTATGTCTGGGAGCGATTACTTCCTTGCAGACAAAACAGAGTACCCAATTTCTTAGTATCTTGCTTTCTATACAGTGGTATACTTGCCATGCTCAAGGATAAAGGATTATATAATGTACAAAACAAGAAGAATTTGTTCCTACTTTTATCTTCCACATTACAGAAACGGCATCCTGCTCAAAAGGGTCATATATATGCATTTTTTTGTTAGTCATGCAGGAAATGATAAAAAATATGGTTTAGTTGTAGAGGGCTGGACTTTCCTACTCCATTTTCTATCCGATAGTCTGCAAGATTGTTAAAGCCACAGATGTAACCTAAACCTCCCAACTTCATCATCTGCAGAAGATGTGAGCAGTGGCACTTCTCACGTTGTGTATAGCACCGAAAGTGTGCCCCTGTGTATAAACCGTCAGGGGATCCGTCCCAACCATTAAGCTGGTTTTCAGAAGTTCCCATTAGCAAAGCAGTTTCAGTTTGCATTCTGGAGTGCTTTTAGTTGAGGACTAGTACTTTGGAGAAGCAAGCTGATATCGGAGTGTCTAAACGTGGATTCAAGGCACTGAGTTTTAGGCATGCTTTTTGAAAAGTCTTGGCCCATATAAAAATGAGATTTTTTCAGAGATTTTAGAGTCACGAAACTACAAAAAGACAAATGGATCTGGAATATGACTTCTAGATAATGTCAAATTATTATCCTGGAAGAGATAGCAAATTTTGGTTTGGGTTATGCTAATTCTAGGTATCATTTACCAAAAATACACCATTTCCATCCTGCGCTTTCTGAGCAGATTTACTCTTCTGACATTGCAGTTGGGTCGTACCTCCGGCACACAGAGCACACTACGGGCACAACATGTTGGGCACAAGAGCTGGAGACAGAAGAGACAGAAATTTGTGTCCCCAGGCTGCCTGCAAACTTAAGATGCTTCCGTTAAATTTGCATAATGTCTCTCAATAAGCATCTCCTGCCTGACAGGGAGGAGACACACACCTGGATGACTCCCAGAGCCACAGTCACGTAGCACAGCTGGCCAGTTCGTAGCATTCAGGTTTTTAATGTTTGTTTGCCTAATTATTGCCGCAAGTGGGTGACTGGGATTTTTTTCAGGACAGTAGTGGCAGATGAGACAAGGAAGCAGCAGGGAGAGCTGCCTGTGTTTTAGCAGAGTTCGTCCCGAGGGGATTTTGTGTTTTATTGATCTCTATGTGCTCCGTCTCAAAGCAGAGGAAGGACTGGTAAGAGATTCCATTTTAGGGATCTGGGGCTTTACTTTCTTCACATTTTGCAGTAATCTGATGTATTATTACATTTCACAAAATCGTTGTACCTTCAGTTATTTAAAGAGAAAACATTAGAAGATCAGGGTATGAAGGATATCATTAGAGTTTAATGGGTTGTAAATTTGCATCCCAAGAGTGCATCTTATTTTTTTTCCAGTGTTCATAACCTAAAGAGATTCACTGTCTGTACTGAGGAATTATCAAGGCTTTTCTTACCTTCCTTAGGATCTTTAGAAGAAATAGAACTTGTTTATTTTCCCAAGCAGAATAGATGTCTCCCTGCCTCCCCTTTCAGCTTTCCGATCCGGATGAAGTACAGATGACAGATGCAGAGCAGTTTCTAGACTCCTCAGCGTGGGCTACTAATGTCATCAGTGTCTCTGGGGTCTCCTGAGGACAGAAAAATGAATCCGGCAAAACCTGATCTCTCGAAAAAAAAGGCTGTCTTGCTGACGGGCCTGCCAGCTTGTATCATTAGCAGCAGCAAAGGGGAAGTCAGTGCTATGGGACCAGCCAGCTCTAAGGACTGTGATGGACAGGCATGAAGAGAGAAGCTATCAGAAAGCTCTGGGCAGCACGCAGCGTGCAGCCGCACGAAGCCTCTGCCCATTTGTACACTGAATGGGGGCAAGAATCTAACAAGATTTTGCCCGTGGCTATCTTCCTTAATGGGCTCTTAAGGGAGACTTACGAGCCTCCCTTAAAGAAAAAAAATCCAGATATGGCATGACTACATTGTCCTTTATTAATAAATTCAGAGAACTGAAAAGGTCAAAGAGGCAGTATTTCCTTCAGAGAAACCACATTGATTTGACTCTTTCCATCATGTTGGTTACACGCCTCAGGGCACGGTTGCAATGGAACTAAATCTTGCAACCCCTTCGTACTGGTTGATCATAAAATGTGAACAAACGTGAATCAACATAAAATGTGAAACCAACATAAAATATGGGCCAACGTGACCCTCATGAAGTTCAGGAAGGCCAAGTGCAAGGTGCTGCACCCAGGTCGGGACAACCTCCATCATCAGTACAGACTGGTGGATGAAGGGATTGAGAGCAGCCCTGCAGAGAAGCACTTTGGGGTACTGGTAGATGGAAAACTAGGTATGAGCCAGCAATGTGCACCCACAGCCCAGAAAGCCAACCGTATCCTGGGCTGCATGAAAAGAAGCGTGGCCAGCAGGTCCAGGGAGGTGATTCTCCCCCTTCACTCCTCTCTCATGAGACCCCACCCAGAGTACTGCCTCCAGCTCTGGGGCCCCAGCACAAAAAAAGAAAGGACCTGTTGGAGCGGGTCCAGAAAATGGTCAGAGGCCTGGAACATTCCTCCTGCAACAAGTAGCTGAGAGACTCGGGCTTGTTCAGCCTGCGGAAGATAAAGCTCCAGGGAGAACTTATTGTGGGTTTTCAATACTTAAAGGGGGCTTATAAGACAGATGGAGTGAGACATTTTACCAGGCCTGTAGTGATAGCATGAAGGGTAACAATTTGAAACTACAAGAGGGTAGATTTAGATTAGGTATAAAGAAGAAATTCTTTACAATGAGGGTTGCAGTGACAATGACCACTGCAATGTTTGGTAAGTTTCAGCTAAAATAATTTAATAATTTCTGAACAGTTAAGTAAGTTAACTAAGAACATTAAGAAAAAAACCTGCTTATTTTGTTTAAAATTATTTGTTATTTTGCTGACCATTTTTTAAATGAAGTTCTAGTATCCTCATGCATTTGGAGCACTGGCTTTCAGTTTTTCTGAATTATGTCAGCAAAACACCACTGTAACTTGCTCTTCTTCCCTGATATTTTCTATACAGAAGTTTTAGCAGTTTTGGCACATGAGCCTGATTTGTAGCAGAAGGCACAGTTTAGACCAACTTCTCTGAGGTCCAAGAATATTCTGTAGGGTCTTCCTTTCACTGGCATTGCGAGAACCTAGCAACCAAAAAGCTCTGGCATTGCATTCAGGTCAAGAAAACCCAGCTTTCCTCAACTCACTTTCCTTTGCAGAAAGGTGAAGCTTCACATTTCACATCTTCTGACAAAGTGGTCACATGAGCATCCTGGTGGATGACCAAGTCACCATCTCCTATTCTAGAGAGAGGTAAATTAAAATATCCTTGTTGTCTTCTGGAATGAAGGTGTTGTTCAGTTGCACTTCATTTTAATCAGGCCCAGCCTAACCTGCACAAGAGCTGATAACTACCATAAAAAATTGGCTTGCAGGACATCACAGTTATCCAAATATACCATTCAAGAAGAATAAACTTCAGTGTCTTATTTGACTCCTTGTCATGTTCATGACAATCAAAACCAGAAATGGACTCAAAACTGCCCATCTGGTAGCAGCTAAACCTTGACAGGCACATCTCAGAGAGCAAACAGGGGAACGTCCTGCAGAGATGTGGAACAGCAGCAAATATCCAGCAGTCAGGCAACAGCCAGCTAGTGGGGCGAGCTACTTGATGTGCAGTGAATATACAGCTATTTTTAACAAGTGGCACAAAGACTTCATGATGCAGGTACAAGAGAGAATAAGGTTTATAGGAAGTCCTGCTGAGACCTACGACAGCAAATGCACACTTTAATCACAGGCTTGATAGACAGTTAATCTGTTGGGGGAACTACAAAGATTTGCCACATATTATTTACCATTTCATTATAATTTATCATTGGATAGATAGTATTCAGACTATGTTTCATTTAAAAAAAAAATTACATGACTCAGCGCTATTTTCCCCTCATGGTGATTACCCCGCTTTAGGATGGGCATACTCTGGTGGAGAATGCACCAGGTGGACGCTTCGTTTGTTGCAGAAGATGCGAGATGGATGAGGTGGGACCGCAAAATAGTGTTACAAGGCTAAGGGTCATTGCTGCTGGGGAGAACTGGGTACTGTCACTGCCCCTGTGCGATAGCAGGAAAATCATGAAATGAAACATTTCACATTGCTTTTTCCCCTTAGTTTTTGGGCGTTTGACTTGCCAAAGTCACTCCAGTTTGTAGAGCTGAGGATTCGGAGCAGAAGCTTGAGCAAATGGGAACATTGTTTGAGATGTTGAAAGAGCTAAATGCTCTGAAGAGGCAGGTACAGACAATCTCACCCGTTCTGTTCAGGCTCTGTCTCAGCTTCTCACTGTAAGATGGGAATAGTTCCACCCTCGCATTCCTCCAGGATACTGTAGAGATACTTTGTGAAGCAATCCGTGATGAGCACCACAGAGAAGCTCATCAGGGAATAGCTCTACATTGAAAGCAGAAATTTGTGAGTAAATCATGCCCGGGGCTGCACAATGAATAAAGACACCAAAATAGTATCGAGTAACTGCTCATTAACTGAGCATTGCCTATACTGGGCCTTGTGGGAATTCCTGCAATGGCAATCTGGAATAGTGCATACAAATGAGAGAGGCAAGTGGAAAATGCATAAGCAAATTTAGCTCTGACATTTCTTAAATGAGTGCTTAACTTAGCTTCTTTAATGATCTTTTAATGTATTTTTTGCCTTTATTCAGATTCTGTTTAAATATCCTCAAATGTGTTCACAACCTTGTTGCAAGTATTTGTTTAGCTGGTATGGGCAGAACTGTAAAGAAATATAATCACTTTTACGGCCTTCTAATTTCTCATAAATAGATATCTCACAGTTGCTCTCTACAGTTATTTCCCAGAGTCTGCAGCAAACTCCCAGAACAAAACACGCATATGCTGTCTGAGAAAGAAGAAAAGGCCTCAGAGAGGCTATTATCTATGGCATTCTTCATATTCTCAAAGTTCCTCTTAAGTATTTTTTCATGAGAATCTTAGCATCTGAAGTTTTTTCACTTGATCTTTTAAGGATATGACTAATATATTCATATCAGCACTGTAGAGATATTTACATATATTGGAAATCTGTGTGTTGTGTTCTGATGAGAAGGATAAAAGCTGGTATGCTCTCCAGGGAGAAACCTCTCAGACAAGAAGCAGGACAAGAACCAATGGTAGCGAACAGTCTTTGCAACAAGAAAATTAAGGATAACTTTACAGCCAAAAATCACATGAGCCACACTTCCCAGAGAGAGGCTGTTACACTGTAAAGATCTTTAAAGTCACTGCTACTTGAAAGGTTTTTAAAAAGTCACAATGGTTCTTTTCTATAAAGTTTGGCTCATTCCTTCCTTTCACTGAAAAAACCTGCGCATCTCTTTAGAGCATGCTACAGAAAGAATGAAGGGCCGAGGCACACAGCCTCAAGTTCAAAGGCACAACAGGATACGGTACAGAGCGAGGCTACACAGCAAACAGATTTTGTGGAATGGGTGGTCTTTTGAAACACATCCTTATGCCACGCTTAGTGCATTTTCTGTAAAATGCTATTCTAAGCGAAGGCAGTGACCTAAGCTCTCTTCTGGCTGTTTACTTATGCCATGGCATACGAGGAAGTATTTGGCATAGATTCCAATAATTGGGAAAAAAAAACCCACCCCAAAACAGAAAAACCCAGCAATCGGGAGCAAAGTTTGAGTGCGAAGGAAAAGTGAGGCTGTCAGTGAGATGAAAGCTGTTGCACGGGGGCCAGCGTGGCCCTAGAAACAGGCCTCACTGCTGTTTGTGGTCACATCACCTGCTCAAGGAGGGAGAAGGCAAAAGTGTAGGTGGTGGCACAACCGGTTGGACGGTGGCAATGAACAGGCATCCAAGTTACATGTGAAACTGCAAAATGAAATTCAAGAAGGGAGCAGGCAGCAATTCCAACTGATACACCCAAAGATTTCCACAACTTTTAAAGTTGTTTTTTTTTAGCTAGACACCTGACCTGTTTAACCAAATCACGTATTTGGCTTTTGTCTTTTCCTGAACTGAGAAGCCTGAACTGAAGGGTGAGGCTGCACCACACCCCAGCAGTGCCACAGCCACGGGTGACACCTTACACAATGCAGACCACAGGAACAGAAGTGTTGTTTCCAAAAGTATGGGTATTCATTTAAAATCCCCCTTTGAGGTCATTTCTAGCTGACATTGATATTTTTTTCTGTTGCAGCCGGCTGTTTATCACTTTATCAGTAGATGGCAGTAATAGACGATCCTGTGCAATTTCTACTTGTCACAGGAATTTGGGAAAGACCCTATTTTAGGGCAAAGCTGCTCATTTTGTTTGTTCACAAGTGTGAGTGGTGTAAATGTACTCGACAAACTCAGACACACATCTTCCCCTAACAGACAGAAAAATTGTTCCCATACCAGTTCTGCTATTTATGGCTGTACTTAATTTAATAGTGCTATAAAGCGGAATTCAATTAGATACACAATATTTATTCCAAATATCATTCTCCCAAAAGATTAAATATATGGATGCCTGTAATATTTGATATAGCACTTATTCTGGTAGTTTTGCCCACTATTTTTCACACATTTCTGTACTATTTGAGTCTAATGACTTTAAGTATTATTAGCTTTCAGTACACGAAACATCTATTTCTTAGGAACCACTCCTCCCCGACGTTTTCTTTAGTCTCCATGAAGACACAAATCCAGATTCTGATGCAGACTCAAGAAGAGCCATAACTATGGCATTTTCTAGGACAATTAAGTACACAGATTTTTACCCCTGAACAATGAACAGATAGGAAAAACTACATAATGAGGTCCTCGCAAAGTAAATCTTTTGCTAGTCCTTTGATATCAGAAATCCAACGGGATAAATGACTGCTATATTAAGGTTTCAGGCTTTAAAACGCACCTTTACAGACCATTGTTCTTAAATGGTTCTTTCCTTCTGCTGGAGCTGATCCTATTGTAAGTTACTGCAAAAATACTTTGTTATGATGTCCTTCCAAATCAGTTGGCAACACCTCCTACATTTACCTTCGTGTCACTAACAGCAAAGTCTGTACTTATTTTAATCTATGGTGTGGCCTAGAATAGCTTAATTTAAACTTCCTTCCATTTTTTCCCCTTCTTTGACCACAATTTTGTAGAGGCTAGCTTAAAAATCTTGCCAAGCCGAGCCCACTGCTACTAATTTAATACGTGCTGTAGGAAGCAAAGAAGGGGACTTTGGAATGTAATAGAGAGGATGGAAATAGTTTTCCGTATTGCAGTATTGCAATGATAACATGTTCAATTAAAGGTAAACCAAGGAGATCAATCTGAGGGAACGCAAAAAAGCTGGCCCCCCAAGCATTACTGAGACATTGCAATTTACCATTGACCCACCATTGGGAAGTTTCATTTCATCACAGCAGCAAGCACTAGGATATGAAGAAAGAACTGCTAGTAATACGTCCAAAACTTCTTGAATCCAACTTCCATTCTGAAGTTCTCTTTCCGTGAGATGACACCACCAACTCACACAGCAAGCAGTCAGCATGCATTATTTTCTGGGCCTGAAATAAAAAGTGACAGGCTTAATGGCATATGAAATAAAACTGAGAGTGAGAGGAGTACAATGCTGGGAGCGTAACAGGCCTGGGCTTGTTCTCATTGAAGTTAGCGGGAATCAAATCAGGCAGTCTGATGAAAATAAAAACTCATTGCTTCAGCCTACAGGATACCCTCCTGTCAGACAAAGCCACATTTTGGAGGGCTTTTTTTTTTTTTTTTTGGTAAATCATACTATAGTTCATGATAAAATATGTATTTACTTCTAGAAAAGTCCAAGTATTTTCAGATATTTTTGTGTAGAGTTTGAGGCAAAATATTTGAGCATGAAACTCAGCTATCAATAGCAGATTATCTAAACCATCTCAAAGGTTCAAGCAACAAAAAATGTAATAAAGACATTTTATAGTTTGGAGGGATTGGAGGAAAAGACATTCTTTTCAATGTTGAGTTGTGGATCAAGCTGGCATAAAAAACCCAAATGATGCCACTCTCTTCGGAGAATCAGTATTTTGATGGTGTTCTTGAATAAAGCCATATATTCTTATGTGATCCAAAGGTGTTACAATTATTTTGAACTCCTGATCTTCCACGTGCCCACCCCCACCCCTTTTTTATCCTCCTTAAATCAGCAATTTGCCAGTAGTACATATTCATTCAAGGAACTGGTAAATAAGGCCCAGTTATATTGCAGAAAGCTTACCTGTTTTCCACTGAGTTATCATATTGTTTAACCTCTTCAGATACATCATAGACATCTGCTAAGATAAACACACAATTTACAGTACTCCATGTCATTTCCTTTTTTTTAAACGAGAAGTATGAAACCATCTTAATAGATACAATATTTTTTTTTACCTGATTAGGTTATGAACTGACGAAAGAAACCACAAATATGACAGCTATTAAAAACATAAGAAGCCCAACACTTCACTACTTCAGGAAAAATTTTGGAGAAAAATCTTAAGTCCAAAACAATGACATTCACCTCTCCTGAAAAAATAATATCGGATTTTTGTAAATGCAGCTCTTGTAACTAGCGATGCTCAAAACTACTGTGAAATGTTTCAATCTCAGGACCTCAGATGCTAATGTTAATTGGAAACAGAAAGCAAGCTGTTTGCAATACTGTAATAAGCTGTGGCAATTTTGTTATTTTAGATGGGAATGTTAATGATGAGCCACAAATGCAAGTTGTTACAAAGCCTTTGAGAATAAAGCTGTATGCCCTATATTCCCCTCCCTTGCTGTTCCAGTTAAAACCATACATGCGGAAGGACAAATGAAAATGTTGCCATGGTGATCAGAGCAGTTACCAAATCATGTACAGTGTAGGAAGGATTCCCCAAAGAACCTTATTAAGCATTTTGTTGCTCCTTTTTAACAAATATTTTCAGGAAGCCATTTTTATTTCACTGTCAATAAAATACCTACTCAGTTAGCTAAAGCTTATTTCTCAACTCTCCCAAAATAAATGTGAACACACAGTGCATTAAGAAATATTTTTGTTAGGAATGGGAACCTTAAGCTGAAAACTTGAAAATAGGAACCAAGGAAGAACCTAGCCAAGACCTGGTCAAGACATTTGAATGTTTTTCAGAATAGGTACTATGAAGCAGCTTTGCGCCTATTAAACTATGCATGTCTTCAGCCGCCAAATTAAAACCCAAACCTTTAAATGAAAGACATCCCAAAAGCCTATTGGTTAGAAGGAATACAATTTTTTTACAATAATATTACAGGAAGTCAATTAACATGGAGGTTGCGAGTTAGGCAGATGCGGTGAATGAGATGGCCACAGGCAGAACCACAGTCCAGAGCCATCAGTCTGTTGCGACCACTGCACAAAACAGTACAACAAACATCGATGGAAACTGCTAAAAATAAGCTGGACCAGGTATGTGCACTTCGGGCTAAACACAAACGGCTTCATTCACCAAACTGCCCTTTTTTAGCACATAAATTCAGCATTTAATTATATCCCAAGGTCCTCAGTTCCCCAGCTAGTCTTCACCTTGCAGGTATTTAAGATGCTCATGGAACACGAGTTTGTGCAGAGGAAGCACGCTGCAGTACGGGCGGCTGTGCTCGACTCAGTCAGACTAGTGCAGTTCTCCAACAAAACTGTCTCCCGCCTGATGTGTGGGGCTGACTTTGCAGGCGTTGCCAAGGAGTGATGTTTCCAGTACATTGACACACTGCACATATAGAGTACTGCAGTGAGGGGACTCTCCTAATATATCACACCAGAGACGAGCTTTCTTTTTTCTTTGAAGGAGAAGAATTTTTTTTGTAAAAGAAGAAGTCAATAACGTAACAGTTGCTTCCATGAGATGCTTTGATTTAGCTTAATTTTACTTAATGAAGATGACAGATCAGTCATATTCCATCCCTCATTCTTTTCCTATCACTGACTTTAAACAAAGTCAAAACAAAAAAAACCTCCCAGAATCTCCACATTATTTGCTGGTATCTCATGAATAATCTATGGCTTCAAAATATAAAAACTTGGCTGCATATTCTAGAACAAACACTTCTTTTACCACTACTCTCCATCCCCATAAAGTCTTGCTCTCGCGGGCAAAAGCATGTAGAGAGCTGCTTAGAAAGTGCAATCCCCCTCCCTGTACTGATTAGGGCAGATTTATACCCTCCACTAAGACCCCCCGGAACAGCTGATATATTACAGTTCAGTTTACTGTCTAAAATGATTTAGATCATTATCATTCAAAATAAGATACAAGCAGCCACATTTTTCTGCAGTTTTATTGATGCAGCCCTGGTGTGTAACCATACATCTTCATTTTGCTTGTAGTTACAACTTCCTTTACTAAGATTGTTTTTGTCGTCAAGTTTATTACAGTCTTCACAAAACATATTTATAAACACCACTTACTGTATAAGACTGATTGTTCCAAACATCGTAAATCACTGGCAATTTTTCCTAAATAGTACTACTTGAGGAAAGGTCACACTACTCTCTTTAGGTATAAATTTGTAAAAGCAAATGAATTAAATTCACCTTTCAAAGAAAGTAAGAATGTTAAAAATAGCTTCAGAATCGGTATGACTCATTTAGGTCTCAAAAAAATCTATGACTGGCAAAGATACCTACAATTTGATACTGTACTCAATACTTTCATTAAGACCAAAAGAATCGTTATGAAGAACTGAAATTAAACTTGTACATTGTCCTGAAAGATAAGGATTAACTTAGATTTTTTAGGATTCTTTTTTACCAGAAAATGCACTACCTTCTAAAAATGTTGCAGTTATAGGCCAAGTACTGATATCTAAAGAGAAAAATGTTAAAACTGAAACCATGCAACACAGATACCAAATTGTAGCAGAAGACATTTTTAATTGAAAACTGACTTAAAGGATAGTACAAAAGAGTTTCTTCTCCCTAAAGGGATTTTCAGATGCAGGCACAGGAATAATAAGGGGATCTTCTCCAATATGAGCATCACAATATGCCAATAAATCTGCCGCAGCCTTGGATACCTAATAGAAGAGAAGAGAAAACTACTGTAACGCTTAATTCTGAACCAGTCAGCATTGCATAAATATTCTTCATATACCATATGACAAGGGAGGCTATCATAAAATAGATCCTTTAGATTACTAGGGCCCACAACTCTGATTTTGCTCTTACTAGGGCTAGTAATCCTTATATACATTTTATTTAACGTAGCGACATGAAATGGTATCAATTTATATGATTCATGTTCAACTGCTCCTCTCCATCAGAAGGTCAGGAGCATACACTCATTAAAACATGTATGTGCTAACGTCCCATAAGCAATAGGAATTCTCCAAGTGTGGGTTTCTGTGGAGGCTGCCTGCTTCAGCTCTTATTCCCAGTCAGAATAGAATAGAACAGCAAGGTTGTAAGGTTTTCCACAAACACTCTCTCTACCCTTTGCCCCTCTGGATGCAAAACAAACAAACAAGGAAAAAAGTTCTTTAGGCACATGATCATGGGGTTAAAAAGAAATAATAAATCAGGAGCAAAACTTGATCATCATCTCTCATACCTCTCATTTAAGCTAAATATTGCTCTTTTCAATGAAGTCAGACTAACATCTTCTGCTTAGCAAGTTATTATAAGTAGTACTTTATTCATAGTATTAATTTGAACTGGAGCACTACCTCAGTATTTTTTATCTTAATATTTTTATAGGTCTAAAATGAACAATTTTAAAGTCTCCAAATTCAGAATGTTGGTTTGTGCTTACTAAAAAGTCCTATAGAAATATAATAGTGTGCTGGAATACAAGATATCTTGCATGAAATGAAAAAGGAAATATTAAGCCATTTCAGCTGTAGCTGAAACCAGCTTTGTTGGTTTCAACCAACAAAGGCACAGCTTTGGCACAGCTTTGTGCCAAAAGAATATTGGTGACATCAGGCCACTGTGAATATTTATTTTTTAAAAGAATTTAGAATATATATATAATTTTTTTTTTC
>VXAK01013901.1:72033-87396 GCA_013399435.1 Arenaria interpres | reverse complement strand
GCAAGGATGTAAAATCATGAAATGAAAAATTTAAGGACAGCACTGATGAGAAACTGCCTATCTGGACCATAGGTTCAAAACTGCTGCTTTACTACACCCCAGAGAGAATTTCAGACAGCTATTCATCACATCCCTTTAACAGTTTGTTTAATTTTTAAAATGCATTCTTCTTACATTATCTAGAAAGTGAAATAACACCTTAGCTATTATTCAAATAATAGTGGGCAATTTCACTAGGAAACAGGACCCACAAATACATTCGGCATGAGACACTCTTTCCTGCTGGCCTAAATCTGTGTCCTATCATCTGTACTGAAGATGGAGAGAGGAACATCACTGTCCAAACATCTGTCAAGTGTTTCTGAGAACAGCTCTAATGTGAAACATTAACAGAGCCAGTTTTCGCTTCATATTCAGATAATATTTTCTCATCAGTCATGAAAATTCAGATCATTGCTCCCACAGGAAAAAACTATGTTACCAGGAGTGCCGGGAAATTATTGTTGTGTTTCACTGCTGTTAGCTAGGAAATCTGTACAACAACATCACAGATAATCAGCAGTTTTCCTGACCTGTCTATCTGGCTGGCTTTGTGTTTTGTCCAGATGCCTGCTATAGAGGAAATACGTTTATGTTCCAGTCTCTTGATGTCATGCTGAGCAATAAAATCAAACTTTGTCCAACTAGTTAGTCATGCTAATAAAGGAAATGTTAGGAATATCCATAGTAGCTGCCAATGAACCTGAATAGTCCTCTGAAATGTGGTAACGTTGTGGACTGTAGTTTTGACTAAAGTGAAGCATATTATTTGGAGCCTACTAAAAGAATGTGTAACAACCAGTGCGGGCGCCATAGTGTAATTTAGAAAGACATTGTGCCTTCTCTGAAAAAAACCCAGTCTCCTGCCTTCTTGAAGATTTCATTGTCTTTCTTTGTAAATATTTCAGTGATGTTAATGGTTTTGCCATGAGTGCTGCAATTATACAGAATGGAAAGGACTAAATTTGTCATCCAGACAAAATTCAACCAGCCTGAGAACAGTATGAAATGAGGAGGTGGTACATTTTAATGAAATGCTGTAATGCACAAATGAACCTTATTCCTTAGGGTCCTGGCCTTGTTGCTGCAATGTGGGGAGTCCTTGTATTTAAAGAAATCAAGGTAATCTTCTTAGGTCTCTTGCCTAGTCTTGTTTGTCTCTAGCTCTAGGAACAGCATGCCTCGGTGTACAGCTGTATCTCTTAGATTTCTCCTCCTTACAAGTACTGTGTTATGAAATTGAAAGTCGTATCATGCAGTACTAGGTTTTCCAAGAAGGTTGAAGAACTGCCGACAATTTTTACAGGAATGAAAATTTGCATTCCATAACTATGTGAGCAGCAGTGGGAGTAAATGAAGACTGTAGCAGGGCCAAGAAGCAGGATCCCAAGCACAGCCTGAAAACAGTCTTTATTTGAGCCAGTTCTTTCAGCGGGGGCAAGGGAATGGGTAGTAGTCCTAATAAGCACACAGACAGTAGATTAGACATAGGGTCAGGTTCACCAAAGAGTGAAAAAATGAGACAGAGGTTAGTTGACCTTGCTAATTACAGCATAATGTAGAGTTTCTAAACTGAAATGGCAGTGATTGCCTAGAACAGGCTAATTTACTCTACTGGCTGTTAATATATATGGCAGATATTATTTTTCTGGTGGAATTTGAAGCATTGAATGCCAGCAATGTAATCTGCAGGTTCCCTTAGCTAATCTGTCCAGGATCCAGAGGTAAATAATTTGCTATTAGAGGTTATCTTTCCCAGTATTTTTGGTGACTGTAAAACACGTTAGGCATCCTTGGATCAGGAACTAGAGGTTCTCGCTCTCTCCCACTGCAGATTAATGTTGCACCATACTAGAAGACCATCATGTTCACTATCCAAATCTTTGTGACTCACCAAATCTTTCATCCTTTTTATACATTCTAGAATAGTATTCTCATAAGTGCTTGCTGCTTAAAATAGACAAAGGCCTTTAAAAACACTTTTAAAAATTGCTGACTGAATTTTGTGAATATCTCACTAACATACTTACTATCGTACTAACTGTATGACATCATAGATTCCTTTTATTTAACTGTTTTGAACATCAAATCTGTTAGAAACATTATATGAAATAAAATGGTATAAAATTTACCATTTAATGTAATCTATTTATTACTTTTGTCATAAAATGAAATCCTAGTTCTTTATTTTTTTGTGCGTGAAGTGGTATTTATTGTGGCAGCATTATATTTTTCTTTTTCTCTCCCTTTCCTTATCCAGGGACTGAAAAACTACCTGTTACTCTCAGTAGCATTTTGCATCATTTTGACTGGATCGCTCTCTACAGCTTTTTCTAAAGTTTGAAAGGATCTTCTGGACCAGTAGATGGTGCTACTGTTTAATAGAATCAGATGCAATACATAATAATTTTCAAAATGTATGCCCAACATTTATTCTAACTTGCTTCAGGCAAGTGAAAAAGATAACCTTTGCTAAATGTTCCCATTTGTCATGAAAGAAAATCTGGAAATGTTTGTTTCTGCATTTCTTGGAACAGTAAGGATATCAAAGGATTTTATTAAATAAAGCTGAATGATTTTATAGTTACTAATTACTTGTTTTTTTCCTCATTCAGGCACTAAATTTCATGTCATAAATTGCAGTTCACTGTTGGGATGGTGGTTAAAGGGATTTTACTTCTTAATCTGTACTATTGTATGTATTTACAAGCTAATTTGTTTTAGTATAACATTCTGTCTTATTGACTTGAATAGAAAATATGTCTTGGAATATTCTTTATGGAACTGATACACATGGAGATGTGAAGCGTTTTTTTATTGAGAAGCACTATTGTTTGAAGTCATCAGTTTACATAAAAATGTTATTTTCCATTCACTTCATAATTTTGAAGGAGATATAAAAAAATGGTGCTGTGAAATAAATTACTTGTGTTTGCTACTAAACTGTTTGTTTAGTTGCAAGAACATTGTCTAGAAATCATGATATGAATAGTTGGGGGTGTTTGAGTCTCTTTTATTTTGGTTGCAAGTAAACATTACATTTGTGTGTTGCAATAGGAGCTAAGTACGCGGCTCAAAGTTTGTTTCCAACTAACTTGGGGCTTTTTGTGTAGACTTACTTTCTGTCCTTTGTGGCAGTTTTTATTACATTGAAGCATCATACTAAAACTACCCAATCGTTGTTCTACCCAATACAAGGTCATCTAAATGTAAATCACTTCTGACAGCTGTTGTCTACTTGTTTCTTTAAAAAAAATAAATAAAAGAAATAGATTTCACAACATTTTTAGGCAAACTAACCAGTTTCTAACTACTGTTCTGCTAGAAAACCCTAATATCCAAAGGAAATTCCCTATGAGGAATGTTATGTCTGCTGTTCCATGACCACTACTAACATGGAGAACTGTTTGTTTTCATTCTCAGAGCAGCGACCTTTCTATATGCAAACTGTGTTGTCTGAACCTCCCTTAGTCTTTTTTTTCAGTATATTAGATAAACCCAGCTGCTGCAGTCTTCCCTTGTTTGTAGTGTCCTCATCATTTTTCTTGCTCTGTCCTGAGCTCTCACTAAGTGGACTAGATCTGTCTAGAAAAACTTGACACGGCAGTCAGACTGCAGTCTTAGAAAAACTAAGAGCAGCGGTGTTTTTCTTTCATCCACCTTGCAAGCTCTGTTGGTGGTTACGCATCATAGTGTGACGCTTTTTGCCATCACAGCTTGATATTGTTCACATGTTCAGATTGCAATCCTAATGTCTTCCTTCTCCCTTCCACCCTTCTTTGTCTACTATTTATCAGAGTAGATCTTAGAACTGTTACTCAGCCTGATTTTCCCGTATTGTTTCTACCCAAGTGGCAGAACTTGGTGTCTGACAGGTTATTTCCCCCCTTAAGGCATTTCTCTAATTTTGCTCTGTATGTTAACTCTGTCGTCCGAGGTGGCAGCATTTTCCAGCCAGGTGTCATCTGGAAATTTAATAAACATACTCTCAAATTCCTGTAAATAATTTATGAAAATGCTGCCTGATACAGGCCTTTACTTACTTTTTGGAATCTAATGTAATATGTATAACTCTGACAGGG
Organism: Arenaria interpres; assembly: GCA_013399435.1. Classification (NCBI taxonomy): domain Eukaryota; kingdom Metazoa; phylum Chordata; class Aves; order Charadriiformes; family Scolopacidae; genus Arenaria; species Arenaria interpres. Next base: position 83,275 of record VXAK01013901.1, on the reverse strand, counting down.
AACAATTGGTTACTCTTTTGAGCACAATTTGCCTCTCTCTTACAGTGGTTTTATTTAGACTGCATTCTCCCAGCTTTCATGTAACCTCTGTTACCATTGTACTGGTCAAGACACGTGATGTGTGCCACCTTAATACCTGATGTTGGCAAGAAAACTGGCCAGTTTTCTTTTCAATAGCCAGGTCAGACACAATTTCTTCTTGGCAGATCCTTGACTGTTACTTACCTAGCCGTTATTCTATTGAAGACAAGGAAGAGTAACTTGTTTACGTGTTTTTGAAATAACTTGAATTAAATCGGACATTTATAATTTCCATTGATCTGTTTGCCCTCTTCTGAAAGATCACAAGAACCTCTATATTCCTGGAATATACTTCATGCCAGAAAATTGCTGGTAAACAAAAATTGGCAAAATGAAAATACAGTGTTCTCAGGCTCCTCTACTCTAGAGATATGCTTTAATATGTCTGTTCTTTCCCAGTTAGTTCTTATTTCTATGTCACTGCTCGCAGTTGTGTTAACACTGACTCTGTCATCTGGTTAAGACTGAAGAAGCGAGGGTGCCGTGCACTTCAGCTTATAATGTCATTGCTGAATAGTGGCAGATTGTCTCTTATTTCCACACAGTTACTGACAAAAATACTAGCCTTGTAACTCACTGTTTTGCTAAAATAATTACAATGCAACACAATATTTATAACGATAGTGTGATTACAGCACCAATCCACTTTGATGCACCAATGCAATTGCTCAGGAAGGATCATCATCTGTTTAGTTTACTACTACCTGTAGGTCGACTTCCACCTTTGGTTAAAGTCTGCAAGTACAGTCTACGCTATTCAATGAGGTGTGCGCTTCAGTAGTTTATGCTACGTGCCTCAGTCTGGAAAAATGGTTGGCAAATGTTCAACCAGAACTCTCAGGGAGAGGAGGAGAACCTCCCTGAGACAGTGAACTAGTCTGTTGACACCACTGCTACCAGGGCAGAAATAGCTTTTAAGGAATGTGTAAGATCCATATTGCACAACAGGTATTTCAGGCCCCAGAGATCCCTAGAGCACCTTCAAGGGAGACCAGGAGCAAACAGAAGCAAAGGTCACAGAACCAAGAGATGCAAGAATGCGACATGGCATGATTAAAAATTGAGCTAAGCATCAGAAAACCAAAGATGCTTTGTCTCGCAGAGCAAAGTTCTGGGAGGAAAAAGGAACAGGGGATCAGATGAAGCTGTGTGAAGATGTTATAAGGTTAGGTGTATCGCAGAGCAGAAACCAAGCATGGTATCTCCTAGTCATCTTCCACAGCTGGACAAGCCGCAGTACTCACTGAAGAGTCAACGCAGAGGGGCTGTCATGCAATGGCTGGTTGGCCTGCACCAACTCTCCTTGAAAATCTACATCCCCAGCTGGGCAAGGAGTAAACAAGTGGGATTGCTCAAGCCCAATCACTGTGGGACCTAGTTTACCCCTAACTTTGGCCAGCTGTGTCCCATCCTACACGGCAGTGAAGTGCCATAGGCCTTGTCAACTGCTGTAGTACCCTGAAGCTTTATCTGCTGCTGTGAATACCCTGAGTTAACATCTCCCTGGGTTTTCCAGATTTTTAGCCTATAACTTCTAGTGATAGGACAAGCTGGCTACCAGTGCTGTAGTGGAAATATTATGACAGATTAGCAAGTATTAGACAAATTTATCTTGCTCGTGCCTGGTTTTAGTTGCCTCAGTTCAGATGCTGTTTTGCGTGCTGCATTTGTTATTTGTTGTGGTTTCAGGTAAATCTGAAAATGCACAATGAGATTGAATCTGCTCTATCCATCCCTTATTAGACGACAGGTTGTGCAAAAATATGAAGCTGGCTTCTACCTTGGCAGTTGAGATGCATTTAGATTTAGGTTTTAGGTTTAAACTGCTAACATATGTTTCACTTTCCTTTAACTGAAGCATCTTTTCTAGTATTGTATTAAGCTTCTACTATCTCTCCTGAGGGATGCTCTTAAATTAATATATGGTATGGGACCAGCATCCATCTGGTGGGTATGATTACAGGGAACAGCTGAATCTTCCTGGGCAGGAGCACCTTTACCTCTCCTGGTTTCTGTATAAGGTCATTGGGTTTCTGAAACAAACCAAAAAACTGAACTCCTGACTGTAGCAATTGCCATGTAAATTTATGTACTTTTGATGCAGTTCTCCAGTCTATATTGTGTAGCTATCAGATGTGCAAACTTAATTGCTGACTGCTAGGGCATTAATTAAAATTCTTGTCTGTGCAGGCTTAAGTATGACCTTTTTTAAATGCTTTTCTTAGCAGCTATCCTATTGGATTTGCCTTGTCAACAGCACACAAAAAAAAACCAAACCACCTCTTGCAGCTCTTTTCTGTGAAAAATCCCTTGTGGTAATTCATCAGGATTTATGGTTTAAATATGTATTTATTCCAAAATATTTTCTTATGATGTTCACTTGGAATATATTGAATAAATATTCCCCTCATTTCTGAGATTTTCTTGTCCTTGAAGTTTCGAGTTTGAAGTAACACTGGTACTTCTTTCATGTTAAAATGCTGGATTAACAGATATCTGTTTATAGAGCTATTTATACAAAACAGTCTGGCAGCAACTGAGTTTAATAAGAGAAAATTCTACAGCTAATATAAATTATCATGGCTTTGTTTATTTCAGCATGTTTTTATATCAGTGTAAGAACTGACCCAGCATATTTCTAATTTTATTTTTTTTTTGAGGATAGTGGGCTGGATGTTGTGATTTTCTTTTTGTGTATAAATAACTGTAGGAAAAAACAAAAGTTGGACCAAAGTGGAAAAATCCCATTTCTTGGAGAAAACAATACTTACAATTTTTTGTTTGTGCCTGTTTAATGACTTCTAAGAATGTATTTGAGCTTGCTCTAAGAATTTTTCTCTGGTAATACTTAGAGGCAAATTAGCCTTTAAAATATTGGTAGACTGGGAGTTTCCAAGTGAGAGTTTTGTGTAATGTGGGGAACCAGGGAACTCACTGTCAGCTTTTTTTCATTTCCCTTACCTGTTTATTCCTTTTCCCGTGTTCGTTATCTATTAATTTCCATAATTCACTGCCCTCCTTCCATACTTATATTCCTTGATATTCTTTTTAAAAATGATTGCTATCTGGAAAAATAATTTAAATACATTAATTCCTATGTCTTCAAATATAAACAGTGAAAACTGGCATTTTTTATCCCGATATATATTTTTATATCTTATGTGTATCGTCATTTTCAACTAATATTCAAGGTTGATTAAATGCTAGTTCAACAGTCTGACCTGATCCTTGAGCTTTCTTGCATCTGGCATGAAAATAAAATGAAAACCAAGATGGTGCATACTAGCAATTAGTGTCTTTTTTAAAAATTTTGACCTTGCTTTCAAATAGAAGACTGAAGTTTAATGCTGTATTCCATAATTACTGAATGACTAATGGGTTCCACTTTTCTTTAGCTACATATAATGCTGACAGATAGAGACTGTGAAGTGTTGGATTTTAGCTGATACAGCTGAAGTGATGGTTCTAACATTTTTCATGCTTATCACAGAACATTATTTGAAAATCTAAAATATATTTTCTCTTTAAAGTAAACACTGAACAGTCTTGTGCCTCTTATTGCACCAAACGGGCCTGTTTGAGGTAAGACTCAAAGGAAATGGGACCTGCATTAGTCCTGCTACTCTCGGTCATTCGGGCAGTCTGACTCCACCCTGCATTTTCAGATTGTGTAAGTAACTCCTAATGATCTTACGTTTTGGTACTTATGTAGCAACCAATACAGTAGTAATGAAATAAATTACTATTTATTGAGGGTGGTGGGGTGGTGGTGGTGGTGTCTTCATCTCACTAGTTAATGAAATGGGAGAACTGGTGTCAGTAACATTTCTGTGCCCTTCGGTTTGCTGCAGTGAGGGAAATAACTGCGTTGCAGTGCTCTAGGCTACTCTCACTGAGCCCATAGGCAAGCCTCAGGGGATGTTTATTGCTAGCAGTCATGAACCAGAGAACTATAGCCTCTAACTGCTGAGTTTCCTCTTCACTGGTTGTGGATGGAGGCTGAGGAGAGGAGCCCTTCTTCAGGAGTTGCAGAATGAGAGCCGCTCCTGACCTGTATTTACACATCTGAGCTTTTGTCTGAGCCGAGGAAGACCCTCAGGAAAGCAAAGGTCACAGGCTCTTCACAGATCCAGCTCAGGAGAAGGGCTGAGCTGGTACTTAACTGGATAGTCATATTTCACATCAAGTGATGCCTGGACTCTGCAGTTCATTTTCCAAATGATTTTGAGCGCAATTGAGAGGTTGGAACTTGTTGTATAAAACAATTGTATATGTATAAAAAATGTATACAAAACATGCATAAAACATGATTTGTATAAATCATGGCTTGTGTTCCTTGAAGCATACTGTGCTCGTCAAGTCCAAAGGAAACACTTTAGACTGTTGGCTTGTGAGTCCTCCAGATGTACTTGCAGGGAGCGTGCGTAACCTCATCTTCAACTTCTGCTTCAGCTGTTTGTGTCTAGCGTTTTTTAGTGAAGTAGTTGAAAGTTAGTTCATAAATCCATTCAAAAGCTACTATTTCTAGCTAACTGAAGCTGCATGTGATTAAAAAATGGGCTCATTTGAATATTTTTAGAGGATGGAAGCATTTCGTATTATGTGATGTTTGTAATAGGAACACCGGGATATTTTTAAAAAATAAATTAAGGACTTGCAACTTGTGATTCTGGCAGCATACATTGTATTTTCTTGGCTTTCGAGAGGCTATTCACCACAGAACTTTCTTCTTGCATTCTTCTAACTTTGCAGACATTTAAGTAAAATGCTTCCCTTGTTTTCTTTTCCAATGATTACACTTACTATAGTTCATTGCCTGATATATTCTTTTTATTAACTTAGTGAGCAATGAAGCAGTAGTGAATTTCAGAAAACAGAGGATAAGCTGGACTATGTACATGTATTCATGCATGTACAATCGCATGCTTGTGGTGATATCAAGCCGTGCTATTCTTTAGCAGATCACACATTTTGTTTTAGATTACTTTTATTTGGCAAATGCCAATCTTGCCACATCCCCTGCATCTGCTTTGTTTAAGGGAATAGCGGTGCCATCAACATGGACTGATCCCATTGATAGACTTCTGCCATTGAATCAGGATTTCACTCACATTTCACGTTTTGTGGGTCTTGTCGATTTAAGATGCTGCCCCTACCCAACTGTTTGCTACTAACAGACACCTCACAGCAAAACCGGTGGATAAGATTGTGAGGGTTTTTTGGTTTTTTTAGGTCACTAAAACTGACCTGAATGGAACCTCTGGCTCAAGCCTTTAAGGCACCTGATTTCCAGAAGGAGGTATTTGCTGACAGAAACTTATTAGTCACAGCCATAGTCACTCAAAGACTGATATTTGCAGACTTCAGCTATTCTACTATATATATATATAGAACAATTGATATTAATTTCATTAATGTGGTCATAATAAATTTCATGGCTAGATTAAGTATATAAGCACCTTTTCAGTGTAATTTTTTAACAGCTCGCATTATTGGAATGTTCTCAAACAGGGTTAATGTCATGGGTAGTACTAACATGCAGTGCTTAAAGTGGAACTTAAACTTTATTATTTAAAAATCTGTTTACATTGATCAAGAACATTAAATTAAAAGTCGTAATTTTACTAAAAACTCTAAAATATTAATTCTAACACAGAACCTCGCATAACCAGAGGCTGTTTCTAACAGGTGTGTATGATTCAAACTGTACCATGCATATTAAAACACTACTGTTTACAATTATTAAATTAATTATACATTATTAAAGCACTGTTTGTTTACATTGGATCTGCTGTGGCTTCTGTCCTGCTTCTTACTGCATAGCAAAGAAATTTCTCCATGGAATTCACATGTGGACTCTTAGTACAGATGGGGAACACTTTTGATTAGGGGTAATTGTATTTTTTCTGCCACTTCGGTCCAAATTTCTGGCCATGGTTTTTGTTAACTGTGATGGCAAACACAAGGAAGAATATCAGTCAAAAGGCAAAACTCCAGAAGGCAATAAAATAGAAAACATTAAAGAGAGATGATTGAGAAAAGAATGAATAAGCTAGTAGAAATAATGTGATTATAAATACAAGCAGAATATTTATGTAGGACTTCCAGTAAAAAGACAATGAGCTTTTAATTAAGATATGGGAGACAGGCAGGAATTCAACAAGTACGGATAACTGATCAAACCAAGAGGAAGATTAACGCCTTTTCAGTGCACTGCAGAAATAAAGTTAAAAAGCAACGAAGTTATAATAACAGTTTCTGATTGCCTGAGTTGAGGGGACTTTCAGCAAATCAGTTTTGGTGTGGCATATTGAACTGATTAGGCTTCTAATTTAGGGACTGTGTCATGTTTTAGCATAAGATAACAACTCAGAATCTGGCTCTCCTAGCCTTACACAGTGAAGGACAGGATGATGAAAAGAGCAGACTTCTGCTCTCTGAGAACACTTGCAATATTTCTCCCCAGCCATTGTGCTATGTCACCAGCATAGCTACTTATACACCACAAACTAACTCTTTTTGTGGTTGATGACGTAATAATTCAATTCTTTCTCCTTGTGTCTATTCTCAGAAAACAGGACCCTGAACAAGTTTCCATTGTGCTTTAGAGTCTTCATTTAGAATTCCATAAGCACTGAGGTTGGCTAACAGTGTTTGAACCTATTGGAGAGAGGACATAACAGAAAAGAAAAAGGGTGTTTTAGCCTTCATATGACTACTTGAATGACTATTAGAGGTAAATTTAATTTGTTTAGAAAATATCTTCTTGCATGCAACTGAAAATATTAATTCATAGTTTAGTAATATTTGTGTCAGTTTCATACGGCAATTAAATGCTCTGTTCACTTTACCAGGAAAAGAATCTTTCCATTTAAATTAAGTTCAGTTCTTAACAAATAGCATTGAACTGATCCACATACTATCAGTTTACTGATAAGGCAGTATCTCATGTAGGTCTCCTAATGTTATCAGAAAAAAAGTAGTTATAGGGAGAGAATAGTTCTGCTCTGCTGCTATGATCTAATCTGCTGCTTTTTTCAAAAATAGAGATTGCTGTGCATGAGGAATGTTAAAGAACTGGTCCATTCGCCAACCTGCCTTATCTTTTAATTCAAGCTCTCTACTAGTTTTATATAAATTCTTCACTTCTGTATCCTGCTGAAGCTGCTTGTCAAATTTTTAAATATATAAGTCCAGGCCCATAGTCAGTTCCTGGAAACAGCATGTGTCTGAATACCATATTGATGCCAGTATAAACGGATTATCTTGTTTTCCAGAATCTTGTCTTCCACTTTAAAATAAGATTTAAAAGCATGTCCTTCAGCTGGAGAAGTTTCACAAGAGGAGTGCTGATCTGAAGGAGCCGTGTGACAGGCACATCAGTGGATGAAATTGCAGCCTCCTGAAGGTGTGCTCCAGAGACATTACTTAAGGGAGGCTAAGATGTGGCAGTCTTGACAGGAGAGTGAGTCAGGTGGGCAAAATGTATATGCCAAATCAGTTCCTGCGTGGTAAACTGCAGTGTGGGAAGAGGAAAAATAATCTCCTAGGAAAGGATGCTCTCAAAGCAACTTGGCCGACAAGAAGCAAGAGCTAGGTAATTTTAAATAGTGACAGTGTGCTTTGGTCAGGAAATGATAAAATCTCTCTTTGGGTAGCAGGGGTGCTTTAAACTATCCAGTGAAATATTCTGCCCACACTGCTGGCTGTAAGCCTGGGTGGGGGCAGGACAGAAGGGGTGAGTGATCTGCCTATTCCTGTAACCGTACCCTTATCCTCACTTCTCTACAAATCACTGTTGCAAAGAAAATCTGAGCTACTCATAGGATCACTGTCTGTTTCTGAGATTAATCTTAAAGAGTCTTTTTCATCGTATTGGTTTATTGTGACACTTGCTCCAGTATTTCCCTCTCAAACATGGACAGGGAAAATAACAAAGCTGACAATATAACCGTCGTTGTTTCACCCTGCATACAGGAACTTTTAGAACTAAATGAGGAGGTTATTATGGTAGAAGTTGTACCTTAAAAAAAAAAAAAAACTACAATGTTTTGTAATGAGGCTGAGAGATGTGTCAGAGCTTCTGAGTGGTCTGGTATATATTTACATAACATAAGCTTGTAGAAGCATCTTAATGTTATCTCCACACGCTTTATGATATCCTTATTGCTTACATCATTCTGTAACCTCTTGCATGCCCTACTGTGCTATTCCTGCTGCTCCCTTCTCATTCTGTTTTCCTTCAAAATAGTTCAGCAGTAAAGATCTTAAGAAAAGGAAAGACATTCCTCAGGCTGTGTGCAGAAGAGCTATCCCTTTCCCTTCCTAGGAAAGCTTTCCTTCCCATGCTTTAGTCAGGTAAAATCTCAGTGAAATTGGGTTAAGAAGCAATCAATAACTAGTAGCTTTAGTATATTAGAAGATAAAACGTAAGGTTAAACTCTCTCTGAAACAATTACTGAATACCACTAGCTACAAAAACCAATCTGGCCATAACCTAAATATTTATTTCTTGTTGCCACAGGTCTGATTATTAGGATTAAGTAGCTTCACAGATTTCAGTCTCTGTTATATTAGGTACTACTAAGAAATTTGACTACAGTAAAAAGACACTAGGGTCTGTTGAAATTACTATTCATGTGAGCTGTTAATGCTACAATTTGCAATTAGGACTACTTCTCAATTACGCTTTTATCCCCTTTATTTTTTCTATACTTCTACATGGTGCAAGAGGGAGTAAAAGTGATTATCTGCTGCAACACTTATTCTATATTTTAGTTTAAAGCTTTTCCTGTTAATTGCAAATAATGAAGGTTCAGAGAAATTATGTCAGCTCATCTTAACCTGTGCAGAGAGTAGTCAAAGGCTTAATGTGAATGGTTCAAAACAGAAACATGTATTTTTACATCTTTTGCATATTCTTTGTTTCCCATTTGTATTTATCTTCCTTTTGAAATCTATGAAGTAAGATTTGAGGAAAAAATACAGATACATATATAGATTTATTCAGAAGCATAAAAATATATATAAAGAAGACTAACCTATTCTGCTACAAAATAAAGGTCACAGCAGTGAAAAACTGCACAACAGCATTACAAGTTCAGGACTGCCAGTTATCATGAGTCTCACGATTTGACTTGTCCTGCACCTTTTTTTTTGCCTGACTAACATAACAGCAGTTTGGTGCTGAGGCAGTGATTTCCATATACAAATTATGAGTTCTGTATTTGCTGAAGAATGGAGTAGGGTTTTTTTAATGTTACTAAATTTTTTTCAAAGGCCAAAAGGGAGTTAAATTAGTCTTTATAAAGTGAGTAGAAGTTTAGTATCTTAATTCCCAAAGATTCTTTAAAATCATATCCTAAGTAAACAACCCAAAGACTATTTTGATCTGATTCCTACTTGCTTTAACATAAAAATAGAGTTGAAGAATAACAAGTTAAAGAATATCATCTTGCTCTGGCTGTGATTAGATCAATGTCAAAAATTGCCTTTTAAAATAACTGCTGTAGAAGTGATTATTGAAATTTGAAAGAGAAATATAAAGCAAGCGATAAACAGAATGTACAGATCTTGGTTATCCAAGTATCCAAATCCAAATTGAAATTTCTTCTATATAAACTGTCAGCACTACAAATAGCATCATATGCAATAATAAAATAATGTTTATAACTGCTTTCATGTCTTATCAGATACTTGTTGAAATCATTCTAAGCATTACTTTTATTTCTGATCTGATTGCTACATTAGTATAAAATAGGCATTATGCCTTCCTGCATTAGTTATCCATTTATAAAAATTAAAATGAGATTACTTTTACTGATGACTGATACTAAGTTAGTTTAACGAAAGAGAAACAATCTGAGGATGTCATCATTACTAAAGGATCCATGTCAAAGCAGAATTAAAAACAGTTGATTTGGGGGAGGAAGGGAGGGAGGGAATATATGAATAAATGCTATACTACCCTTTAAAGAAATTCCCCATTTAAATTACTTATATGTCATTTTCAGACTTTATTTTTTGTAACAGAATATCTCCTTAGAGCAATGAATCAAAATTAAGGAAGAAGTAGGGAGGGAATCCATGTGGAACCAAGATATTCCTAAACTGCTAAACTGCCTAACCATCAATGCAAATATAGATAGTTGTTTTCATTATATGTCAAAAAGCCCCTAATTTATTGAGCTCAGAAAATTTTTATGTTTAACTTACTCCAAAATACTGCTACAACTTGAAAAGTGTCATGGTGATAGGAGAAACAATGTTACTGCAGCACAGAAGATTCAAATATTATTACAGCAAGGCATAACAGAGGCTGTAGATGAACAGAATATTACCATACTGTTGTAGTTACGTATATAGTATATTTTTATTATTTTAGGTATGTAGGACTACCACCACTGACTGGTGCTCCTGTTTCATAGATTTTTTTTCCTGAAGGAAATATGGCTCACCATTTACGTTCATGTATGGTCTCTCCTGTGTCAGTACTGATAATCAGCCTTTTTCCCAGGTGGAGCTGGGTGAGTGCTGAGGGGCAATGCACAGACACCCTTCCTGTTGCTTGACACTATGTTTTCTTTCAAAAATTTCTGCTCCAAATAATGATATTTTGCTCAATGAAGGTGAAAATTCCATCAGCTAACTCTGCCGTTGTCTGTAACAGAGAAAAGTCCTGCAGATGCCAATGTTGATTCAGACCTGTTAAGATAATCACGACTGTAGACAAAAAGCAGAATACAATGTTAATCTAGAGAGTGGAGACTGTAGATTCTCATCCCATGGTATAAGCGAGGCAGGCTGGAGGAGGCCAGAAAGGGATCTTTCATTTCCCCAATAATGCCTCAAAAATGGGGTTAGATTGTTCTCAGCAGTGTAAAATGGTCAAGTAGCAGAACACACAGGAATACATCTGAGGGTATGACGACAACAGTATAACATGACGTATTTTAAGTAAATCTTCTTGACAAGCCTTAGTGGGGAAAAGTCTGTTGCTATCAAGAAAAGTTAATTGCCACTGACTGGCTTTGGAGTCTACGGGTGTTCAGACCACGCTGCAGACTTGGTAAGAAGTTTGTCCATACTGCCTGGACAGAACTGAGAGTGTATCTGAAGATTTTGACTGATCTTCCTGCTAGGAAACATAAAAAGATTTTTA
>VXAK01013901.1:0-72023 GCA_013399435.1 Arenaria interpres | reverse complement strand
AAAGTTTTTAAAAAAAAAAAAAAAAAAAAAAAAAAAGAAAAAATTCCAGAGAAAAAAAAACCAAACAAACCGAGCACAGAACTTATTTGAAACAATTGCTATCGCTGCTAATGGTTAACTAAGAAACAGAAGCAGATGAAAGCTAACACATGAAAGAGAACACTGTTCACACTTTTTCTTTAGGAAAGGGATGCACCTGCAAACTGTTCTCAGATGAGTGTCATTAGTATTATATGTTGTTAATTGACTGTAATTAAGGTGCTGGTAATATAAAGAGAGAGATTCACAACAGATAAGACATTTGAATTTCTAATGAGTTTGATATTTGGTAATGATCCTAAGAAAACCTAAAAAGCAGTTTTAATTCCATCTGTATTTGGGACAGAATTTTGTGAATTGTAGATGTAGATACATCTGAGGAATCTAAAGATGTTTAAACAATTAAATTCCAGTTTATACATGTGAGAAGACAGTAAGTGCTGAAGTCGACAGAAAGGTCTAATGTACTCCGGTACTTCAGAAAATCTTAGAAGAATCTGCATAGAGATGAGTAAGTGCTTAAATACCTTTAAAAAGTTAGCTCTCTCCTTCTCTCAGTTCCTAAATCTATTTTGCAAGTGGGAATTCTGATGAAAATTTGCTTAAATACATTTCCAAATGTGGTGCATCTTCATTTGGGCAAGCAAGTTCAGAAGCCATCTCACTGAAAAGGTGATATACGTTATATTCCTTATGACCAAACTTGCCCGTGACTGCCTTGTATGTGACTTCATCATCTTCTGCATGAACAAAACCAAAGCATCTGTGCTCTGTGGTTTAACTGCCAGGCAATATATGTTTTATGAACTGAAATAGCACAGCTTTGTTTTTAAGTAGCTTCAATTTCATTTTTTTACATGTAACAGTGCTGTTCTGTTACATTTAAGATTAAATAATTCAGATCGGTTCCAGAATAATAATTCTGTTTCCATAAAACTTCTTTTTAAACAAATATTTCTGCTTTGAAATAATCTTGATTTTCAGAGAGCTGGGAGACTCACTAAACTTCTGTTGATAAAATGTCAAATAAAAGAGTACTTTCTAGAAGATTGAAAATCTTAGAAAAGTAGATTTTATTTTACTATATCATCACTATATAAATAGCAATACAATGTAATGTAATGGCTACACTGTTGTGGCAAAGTAACTAAAAGCTCTTTCAGAATAAAACTTAAATTTTCTTTTGCATGTGGGTATTAGATTCCTGGTATCAGTCAGTAACATTTTGTTATTTAGTGTGTCAGAATAAGTTTGTTAGTTTCCAACTGTTTTATTGTCTTTCTTATGCTTAGTGTGCTATGTGAAATCTGAAGTGAAATAATCTTCAATATTGATTTTTTTTTACTGTAATAGATTTTCTTGATTCTTAAATACAAATAAATAACAAGAAATTATCATGTAGAGAAAAGACAATATAGTTACAAACACTAGTTATTACACTTGTTTTATAATAACACTTGAAAAGGAAAAAAACAATTTATCTCTTGACTCTTTTCTACCTCTTCTGAGGAGTGACAGATAAATATTGGCAGCCAGGTCAATTCTACTTGGATTTTCCTGCTCAGATAAATGCTTGACAGTAAGAAACAACAGGAGCAGAGACTCCTGTGGTTAATTGTGCTCTTATAAATTTTGTTATTTTTAAAAGTATTCAATTACTAAAGAAAGGTTATATGGTTGCCCTCTGGTATTCCCTCTCCTCCTGGCCCAGCACCAAACAAGATTCAGTCAGAGGCCAAGTGATTCTCAATTGTCAGGTTGCTCTCTCTAAAAGAAAATAATAGATTTTTCTTGTTGAACAGCATTTGAATTCGCCTACACATACATGGGCAGCATTTATCATTTAAAAGTAGAGGATTGCGTGAGGGTATGGTGTGCTTAAGCATGTTGTAGTGAAGAGGCATGTCTGTATGCACAGAGAAATTATCACAGCAGTGTTAATGGTGAAATATTCATTTTACTCACAAGAGTAATGTCAATTATTAAACTGGAAACAATATAAGATCCTTTTTTTTGTAACATAAGATCTAGCTTTGTTACACCGTACCTGATATTGAAGCAAATCTGGTGCAAGTTGAAGTCTCACATCCTGTACGCAGGCTCACACCCTCACTCAGTAAGTGTTAAAATGGGATTTGGATATGTGCAGTTCCATTGCAAACTGCTGCTTTATTTCTAAGTGAACTGAGGTAAATAATAGAAGCATAACTATGATGAAGAAACCAAGACTGCATTTTGGACAATGTTATTGTCCACAGGCTGAGAGAGTTGGGGTTGTTCAGCCTGGAGAAGAGAAGGCTCTCAGGAGATTCTCGGGAGATAGCAGCCTTCCGGTACCTNCTCAGGAGATTCTCGGGAGATAGCAGCCTGCCGGTACCTAAAGGGGCCTACAGGAGAGATGGGGAGGGACTCTTTATCAGGGAGTGTAGTGATAAGACAAGGCGTAATGGCTTTAAATTGAAAGAGGGGAGATCTAGATTTGATATTAGGAAGAAATGCTTTACTGTGAGGGTGGTGAGACACTGGAACAGGTTGCCCAGGGAAGTTGTGGATCCCCCATGCCTGGAAGTGTTCAAGGCCAGGCTGGATGGGGCTTTGAGCAACCTGCTGTAGTGGGAGGTGTCCCTGCCCATGGCAGGGGAGTTGAAACTCGATGAGCATTAAGGTCCCTTCCAACTCGAACTATTCTATGATTATCTTAAGCAGTTGATAACTCCAATATTCATATAATTTAAATTACAGTTCTCATGCTAAGGGAGTAAACTTGTGCTAGGAAGGATGAAATTGGTGTAACTTGGCTGTCAATCTAATTATTCTGTTTCCTCTAACTGACTTGCAGATGTGTCTTAAAGAACAAATGATTGGAAGAAAATGCATTCCTGTGTAAAATATGAGCTAAAAATGAAATAATCGGTAGAAAAGTGTCTAACTACTAAGCTTTGACACGTCCTTTCTCATTCAAAAACATTCTCTCAAGAAGAGTATACGTTAAGCTGCTAACTCTTGCTTCTAAAGTTTTTCAGGTGATAGATTCCCCTATGTGTTCCTACACAGGATTTTCCAATTTGGTAACTTTGTAGTTCCCTACAAAATATGACTTTTCAATTACGTGTGCATTACAAGTGCTCTTACAGTGAAAAATATTCATTTCAGCAGATTTTTGTGAATGGAACAAGCTATTACCAGAAGAACAACTGGATTCTTGTTGAGAGTCTGCTTAAAACATCTCTATTTCTGATTCTCACTGCCATTTATCTTCACCTTAACTTCAGTTATATGATGAAATTATCTTTTTGTTTGTTTTTGTTTCTAGGCACGGAATTTGGTCTGAGATGAGTTAAGAAAATGTAAGAGAGTTTAGGACAACAAAAAATGCCCTGGAGAAGGGCAAGGTTTTTATTTAACTTAGATGCAAGTAGGGTTTGTAAAGTACAGTGGTGTTTGTTGAGCTTCTAACTAAAGATTTAATAGGAAAGCAGTGCAAAATCATCTGTTGAGAAAACAGCATTTTAAAGCTGAAATCTCACAATGCAAGTCCTGACAAAGGGGAAAATGTGTGAAATATGTCATCTTATGCGATTCAGGGAAAAGGAGAAGTTTCCTGGGGAAATTTAAACTGTTGCAGGTCCAGAGGCCAAGGTATTGGGGATGTAGCCTTTGAGATGACTTTCCTCTGCTCACATGGTTTAAATCAATTAATGGAATGGCTATAAAATAAAGAGGCATAAGGCTATGTTTCAGAAGCTTCCTTCCCTCACTGTCTTTCAAAGACCTCAAAAAGATCTTCCCTTTTAGGTATCGCTCCCTTAGGTTTCTATTTCACTTGAGGCAATACCCTATTTTCTCATTTACATAGTGTATGAAGTTCAATTTTTAGAGTACTGTAGAAAACTTGCTTGTATACACATTCTAAGTTGGAAAGTTGTTGATTGCTCTGTACTTTTCAGGTGTTTCTCAAGTTAAAAATTATTTTATTGCAAAATATGCAAATATTTGTGCCTTTATGATAAAGCATAGAGATAGTTATCTCTAATATCACTTGCTTTGAATAATTTATCTATGTATTATTACAAAAGAAACTACAGTATGTGTCTCACTTATTTCTCCTTAAAGAAATGCCTGAGTTGTCCACTGTGATATAGAATAGCTGTGCTATAAACCTTGGAAAAGATGTATAAAATTGCATAAATGGATTCAAACTTCTCCCGACATTTTACAAATCAAGGACAAGCCCATCTTCTGGATTTAGAATCAAACTTCTTATCTGATCCCTCTTCCATGTAATCAATTTGGTACCCCAGTATTAAAGTGGATGCACACAAACCAGCATAACGAACTTATTGCAGCTTTTATTCAAAAGAATTAGCAAATAATGGTAAAAGTGGTAAATTTCCCAAAAATAGAAAAGGGAAACCAACTTACTGATGTTGAATATACTTTTTAAAAGAATCCTTTTCCTGCTGGTGGTTGAGCATCATGTTCTTAAACTTGATGACAAGGGCACACTGAGGAATATTCAGTGATTTTGGAGTTCTTGCCAAAACTACCAATAAAAAGTAAATAAGACATCATTTGCAACATAAAAGAAAAAAAAATAAAGCGTGTTCTTTGTACACTTTTTAATTAGATTATAATCTAATATAATGTTTGTAAATTTACCACCCACCAACCTCCTAAACTGCTACAACTCCTCTGAGGTCAATAGAACTCACAGTTGAACTCTAATATTGTACAGTAATGCAAATCTACCTTAGAGATTAATAATGTTTGATATATACAATGTAATTTTTATTAGTATTTTAAATCCTTAAGATTAATATCAGACAGGATTTGAGAAACAAAGTAAAACAAATAATTTTCTGTAACTTTTTTCATTTCTATTTTTGTTACACTGATATGGTGACATCAGAGTTCAGTGATACATACAGGGTTACCAAAAGTTGTTTTTTTTTAAACACTGTGAGTCCTTTTCCATGGTTCGGTC
Source organism: Arenaria interpres (assembly GCA_013399435.1). Taxonomy (NCBI): domain Eukaryota; kingdom Metazoa; phylum Chordata; class Aves; order Charadriiformes; family Scolopacidae; genus Arenaria; species Arenaria interpres. The sequence continues at coordinate 67,000 of VXAK01013901.1, read as the reverse complement.
TCTGCCAGATAAAATAGAAATATGTTATATTCAAATGAGAAGAAGCTGTTTGCTTTAAGTAATGATTTAAGATTCAGTATTCTAAGTTATTAATCTGAGGCCTAAGTAATAGGAGGATATCTGAGTATCTGTGGATAAGTAATGAGTAACCTGAGTTGTAAGTAATGATTCCAGACTTCATCCAGCTTTACCTTTAGCGTGCGATCTATACTGCAACCAGAGACTTGCCACCAAGATCCTGTACTTGCTGAAGTCAGCAGCAACAGCATTGTTTTCATGAAAGATGTAAAACATTGGTTTTGACTCATGGGCTCTTTATGTATCTTTGGTCTCTGGTGATTAGCTAAAAGTGAGACTAGTCTTCCAAACAAACAATGGTCAATAGCTGTTTTGTTGGTGTAACTCTTATCAGATTTTGACTAGAATTAAGGCTGGGAGAATCAGATAGTAATTTATGAACTGATGAGTTTACCAGTTCATCAGTAAAACTGTGCAAAGTAACTTTTGCATCCATCTGTTGCAGGGCTGGTTGGGTTCTGTGTAGAAAATTGTTGCAGACTGCTTTCTGTCTGTTGTGAAAGCTCCTAACAAGCTAAGTAAAACCCGAGTGGTAACATCTGGTCTGCAAAAAAAAGGCGACAGTCCAGTATCATTCGGAACAGTTGTGTTGCTCCAACTTGTGTACCCTGACCTTCATCAAAATACAGGACCAGTTCTCTCACCTGTGGGCCAGCAAGACAGAAGTGACACAGCCTAGTATTTTATTGCCTTTATGCAGTTTTGTACTTTAAAAGGTTTATTTTGAAGGGATGAATAATTCCAAAATATTTTGTACAGATTTTTCATTAAGGCAGAATATCAGGGAGCAGTATTACTTAAACCCAACACAAAGAAGAAATTCCTGGCATGTTGCATTCTTTTCTAAGGTAACATAAAACAATGTTTGATTGCTGGGGCTTAAACAGTACAGAAGGCTTAGTTTGCCAAAGTTATTTATATAGCTAGATATTATTACTGCCTTTGGCTTTGAATTTAAAAATTAATTCACTGACAGCATCACTGCATGGTCCTTTGATGAATATACTCTCAGGCCTTCCAGCTGCACAAGCTTTAAGCATTCTACCGTAGCATATATCACAGTGAGTCAGTCTCTCCGAACTGCACTTTATTAAGCCATTTATTTCAGAAATGTATTCCAGGAATTTCTAAGACAGCAATTAGAAGTGAATTTTCAGGTTGATTCTTTCTTTCAGCCTCCAGTGTGTATCTGCCATCAAAATCCACAGTCAATAGATGTGTTTTTTTCTGGCATACTGGAGCTAGAGCATTACTTATGTACAAATTTTGAAATGTGAACAACAACCTGAGGATCATCAAACAAGCAGAAACTGCTAAAGAGAAAATAACAGGTGTCAGAAACCAGAAGCCCAGCATGCTTCATAGTTCTGTATTATTTTTACATAGCATTTAGAACTGGAGGTTTTTTCCTGGTTTGGTTTGTTGTTGTGTTTTTTTTTCAACACAGTGTGGTTAGAATTTTTGTAGACTCTGACCCCTACAGTTAAGAGCAAATAAGGATATTTTGCCCAGCAAAACTCAGGAGTTGGACTAGATGACCTTAAAAGGTCCATTTCAACCCAAACTATTTTATGATTCTATGAACTATTCTATGATTAATTCAGAAAAAAAAATGCTATTCATAATTAAAACTAAACTTTTCTCAAAAAAAATGCACTATTCTAGTTTGTTACACATGACACTGTGTTGTCTAGAAAGAAAAAATAAGGCTCAGATTTTATAGTGTGGTATATGCAGAACAAAAACCCACAACCAGATAGATTCCTCAGGCTAAAAAAGCAACTAGGAGTGCAAGGAGATTTTGCAGATTTGTCAGATGTTCACTATCCCTCCAGTCAAAGCAAAAGATGAAGGGACAGACACAGGTCTGCAATGGAAGTTGTAATTTGTAGCTCAAATCTTTTATTCCTTTCTATAGAGGAGTTTCTGAGTGTGTGTGGTGAGGGGAGGCCTCCTTCATTTATCTTTTTATCAATAGGTGTGACAAATACTAGAGTAAAATGTTATTACAGTGAAAAAAAATCATCTTTTTAACAGTGTTCCTTTTCCCACTTTTAATGTGTTTGCATCCAAATACAGTAGGATTTACTCAATTGGTTTTGAGAGTTTTAGAAACTCTCCCTTATTTAGAGATTGGATTTCTTACATTTTAGTCTTCTCTTATGAGGTATTCTGATAAAATTGTCAGATGCTAAGTTGAAGTTATATTAAGAAGCTCATAAATCAGAGTTGTAGAAATGTTTTGGGTTTTTTTCACGTCTCTAAAAATGCTTCTAATTAAATAATAGGACAGCTGCTCCTGCATAGTAAATGAAAACAAATTCCTTACAAAACTAATGTGCAAAGTATTCAAGCCTAGAATTTTAAGTGTGTATCTAAAAGTCTGATTCCTGTCTGTTTAAATTCCATATCATGTCACACAAAATTATTTGTAGCCAGAATAATTTCTAAAGCTGCAGTAGGAGGTACAAAGAATAGTATGATGTGCTGTAAACTCCTTCACCTCTGGAGTACAGTGTAAGTATTGTACAATGTATCAATCAGGTGCCAGCAATGAAGAAGACTTTCTAAGTAGGTTATTTGAGCCTTCCTTGAGGAGTTCCTTTCTCAAGCAGGTTACTGACTTGATTGTTTCTAGTGGCAAAGTCTGTGCCAACAAACGTTTTTTTTCACTGGGTGAATATGCTCAGTCCTAAAAGTCGTTCTCTGTAAATAGCTTAGAATTTTCTGTTTAGGAAGCAGCAGTGAATTTGTTCCAAGTAATTACTCGTTTGCCCTCTTTGATGAATCCTTCCATAAAGAATCTCATACTGGAATGATGTGGAATTGAGCCCAAATTGGCATGATAATTCCTAAATTCGCATCCTTGTGGTCTCTTCTTCCGCTTTGGAGATATGTGGTACATTAATATTTTCAAGAGAATAACTAGACACATCTTACCATTTCAAACATCAACAAAAAAAAGATATCTCCCACCATTGTTATAACTAATTTTTAGTTAGGAGATAGATACGATTTAGCTTTAAATGCTGCTAGTAGAATTGGCAGTTTAGTCAAACTGCTTGTGCTACTTAATAGACTAAAGAACACAGTATTTAATTTTACTCTTTTTATGACATGGGAAAATAGTTTATTTAACCATTGCACAAGGAAGTGTAACATACCAGGAAAGTACCCTCACGAGATATTAAAGACTTTCCTGCATTTGTGCAAAAATCTAGTGTTTGATGATGCTCCACAGAGACCTTTAATACAGACATAAAGTGCTAAAAGTGCTGAATAAATCTAAACATGGCAAAGGACTGACAAGAAGCTCATAAATGAATCGGTGATTTAACTTGAATTTATATTCCAATATTCTGCAAAGACCAGCTTACTGATCTTGAAAACTAAGGTTTTCTCTGAAAGGAGGAATATGACCTAATCTCTATGCAACAGAGGATTATTTTATTTATGATAAATAAATCTCTTCAGGTGTTAAAAACTGTAATTAAAATAAAGTATGTTTACATTAAATTCAGAAAAGGAAAATGACAGCAAACTACTGTGTTTTGCCAGATGTAAGGAAAAGCTACGTGTTTATGCATAATTTTTTTCATCTCAAATTGAAATAAAAATGTTTTGGCAACTTGACCATCCTTGTTTCCAGTTCCTATCTTGTAATCTGAAATTCTGCATTTTTCTCAAACCTTTCACCTGCCTTTCCTCTTGCAAACTGAGCACACAACACAATTTTCTTTTGTTGCCTTATCTTTTTACGCCTCTAGATCCAACCTAGGTTACACTAAATCCTCTTCAATAGGGAGCTTCTAGCTTTCTGCTGCAGTCGCCAGGAAACTGAGAGTATGAAGCTGTCATGAATGCAGAATAGATTTGTTTCACAAGGCAGGTCTCATGAGACAAATTCCCAAAGTGGGATGAGAAATTGTGTTGGAAGACTTGTCCATCCCTTAAAAACTTGCTCTTTATTAATGTTTGCTATTATTTCACACACATTTCAAGCAAGGAAAATACTGTGTCTACCTGTAATATTCAAGGCTGCCTCCCGAGGCCTCTCTGTACACCAAGATACACTTTTATCAACCACAAAACTGACTTGAATTATTTGTGCTAGGAGTACCTGCAAAAATGCTGACTTTGACATGCCACCCATTTGCTTATGCATTCCTATACACTAGAGTTATCTTTCTGAATGACAACTCAAGCCAGCTTTCTGGGGTTTTATCCTTGCTAAATTTTTATAGCGATATATTTAAAATATGAATTTAGATTGTCTGTGTGATATGTCTTCATTTTATGAATAAGATCTGGATTTAGGTTGTACCTAACTATTATTCATGATAGTTGAGACTTGAGTACAGCCTAAATCCAGAAGAGGGGGAGATGGAACAATTTGTGAGAAGCAGGAGAAAGGAGGACACCAAACAAAAAGAAAAGAAAGAGTGCTGAAAAGCTAGCAGGACAGGAGTTGGAAATGGGAAAGACCAGACGTGAAAGCAAGAGAGGAAGTAAGAACAGCAAGTATAAAAATCATGGATGAAAGTGTAAGGGTAGAAGGAGGAAGCAACCATAGCTAGTGCCAACAAAGAGATGCTAAGCGATACAAAGAATGAAATTAGGGATGAAAAGGAAGCAAAAGATGTCAGGCTACAGAGAGGAACAATGTTATAAAGAAGGAAAAAGAGGGAGAAGAACTGAAAAGGGAAGATAAGGAAAGACAACTGCCGGGCAGTTATCAAGCAAGAGAATTTAGAAGCACTAGCAGGGTTGCTCGGTTTTGGCAAAATGCGATACAGCAGTGCACATGTGCGTGAGTGTTTGACAACAAGGATAAAATAAGGTAATCGATACACTTTGCTTGTACCATAGGTCTGCTTAAATATTTTAGAGGTTTTCAAAATGAGAGAAAGAAGCCAGAGTGGACAGGAAATCATATATAGAGTTCTAGATGCAAGTGCTGAAAAATGCAGGTTAGCCCTGGCTGGCCCTCGTACCACCTAGGGCTCCTAGATGTTTCCAACATGTGAGCTTAGAGGTGGGATTCCCCATTGTTTTATGTTCACTCACTGAAGCAATCTGGGGGAGGGGAAAAAAGAAGTAGAAATATGCAAAAGAAACATCTTATAGGCGTATCTTTGCAATTCTTATTTAATTAAAACAACAGTTTTTATGTGGATGGGGACAGAAATGGACCCTGGCCTGAGAAGGGGCAGCTGTGAGCATTTTTCAGAGCACTTTTCAGAAAAGGTTAAGCCTGTATTTCCTGATGGTCGGGTTCAAAGTTTCTCTGTGGTTACCACAGTGACATAATTGTTTTGTTGTGGTTCACTAGGGAGATAAGTGACTTGCTCTCAGTAAATCCCAGTTATTCACCTTTTTCTCTTTTATGTGTTATCATCTCTTTCCTGTGATTATATGAAAGTTGTTTGAAATTAAATTGAAGAAATAAATACTTCATGAACATTTTAATTTAGTTGTGCAAATGAATACATAAAGCAAGAATGCCAAAAATGCATCTCAGACAAAATCTTTGAGTTACTTTTCAAGAATACGAGGGAAATTTATAATTCAGAATTATTATGGGTTCATTTGCAACAGTTATTTTTGGATTTTTATTATGCAAAGTAGAGTCTTGCCCTCTTTATATTAGTAATATACCTCAAAGATAACTTTCATTCTGTTCTACCACTTCATATTTCCCTCCTCTCTTTTTTAAACATTTTCCAAGTTTTCTACAGTATTGGTTTTCATTTTTTAGCCTCTAAAGTTCGGAGCTGTCATAAAGCTGTAGATATCTCTGCCCTTTCTTTCCTAGAAGTTTGAGGCAGTGTGTTAACAGCATGCTTGTTCTCTGCTCAAGAAAGAGGAGCTCAAATGAACCACATGTTGTCTCATTGACTGGATTTACATATGGCACTATATGGATATAATTCCCTAACCAACAAAGCAATTTGATTTCAAATTGCAGTCATCAGAAAACAAAGAAGTGGTCACATCTTTTAGCAGTACGCCATCTCTCTTCCACTTTTCACATTTAGTGTTGCTTACTGTACAATAGATAAACAGTTTCTGATATGAAAAGCAGTAAGAATAGGGAGAAAATTCTTCTGCATGAAATCTTCATATTTCTTTAGCAAAAATCTGTGAAACTAGTGATTTCCATAGCATATCGAGACTTCGGGATCATTTAATGGCATTTTTCCTTACTATTTTACAATTAAAGAGCAAAGGCTGGCACAGAGGCTTTTCCCAATCATTGCGACCTACATTACTTTAACGCTTCTCCTTTATTGACAAGTTAATAGAGCAGCTTTAGACTGCTGTGGGGTGCAAAACATTGTGGTCCTTGTTCAATTGAATCACAGCAGCAGAAGTCCCTAAAATTTCCAAGTTGGACCAGCAGAACTGCATTTTTTCTCAGCAGAACTCACATAACCCATTTACCACTTTGGTACAGTGTGATGTCTTTAATACACTTCCATTTATACCAAGAGTGTTTTACTACTACAATACCCAACTATGCTGGCAGGATAAAGCACTACTCAAATTTAAAATATTTAAGAATCCAAATGCATACTCTTTCTCAACTTTAAAAAACCCTATGTGATGTGGACAGAACAGTAAGCTCCATAGTGAGCAACTTAATCAAGACTCATGTTTACCCGTTTCTTTTTGTATTTGATATCCTCAGCTTAGTTTACAGAATTTTTATTTGTGGTAGTTCCCTACTAACATTATTATTATTGTTGTTATTTATATTCATGGTCATATTTTAAAGGCAAATTTGTTCCTATAAGGGATATTTCTGTCACAGACATTTTATCAACAGAAGGATTAGTTTTTCTTCATGCTTTGAAACAAAGTTGGCTTTGAAAAATCTTATCACTCCACTAAAGATGATGTTGCAGGCCGTTAGCTCACAATCTGATTACTCAAAGCAAGTTAATTAATCTTCAAATGCATATTTAATCACACATCCTATGCATTACAGCAGAGCTCAAGCATTAAGTACATTAGTCATTACTTTTCAGTAAAAGGTGAAATGAACAACATATATGAGAAGTACGCATTTTAATCAAAAGTACATTAAAAGTATATCATTTGGGATCTGCAAGGCTGAACCTCCTGGTGACTGGCTCTGTTGCAGATCAGTGTGGCTGAATGTTATTATTACTTGACAGCTGCTCTGTGTCTGATGTGAATGAGTTACCGGTCACAGTTCCCATTGAGCTGGCAAGCCTCTACATAGTAATTACCACCAAGTGCCACAAATCTGCAACTTGCTTGGGTAATTCAGTCCACAGGCCAAAGATCAAACTAACAGCAGAGGGGCCTTTCCCTATGATGCATTTTCTCTTTCACGGCTAATAATGTAGATTTTTTTTTGAAAATTCACGCAGAAAATTTTTCAGGGAACACTGAAAACTCTTGCTAGATATCTCGGTTCAATTCTCTTTAGCAAAGTACATTCAATTTAGTCTCCATTACAAGTATGTCTATTTACTTAATTTACTTGCTTTAAACAGGGACATTTCCACTAGTGCTTGATCTCTTATTGCTTATGATCTTTCTACTATTTTAAAAAGATATGACCAGTTTATTTTTTTTTAAAGGAACCAATTTCTAAACTCTGGGTTTGGCTAGAGCAACTGTTAAAAAGTTTGTGTTCATTCTAAAAATCAATTACAAAGTACTTTCTTTTTATTTACCATCTTTTCCTAAGTTTAGCAATTTTTTTCTGTCATTTTTAACTAAATAACAGGAATCTTTTATTTTCAGCTTGATGACCTCTTCTATAAAAAGTAGCTTTTAACTAATCCATATTTTAGTGAAATGACCTCGTAATATTTTTCATAGCAACATGCTACGATGTAATTGCTTTTAAATGATGATCATGGCAAGATACTATGAATGAGAAAAGCCTCACAAGCAAAGTAAAGACACAGCTAAGTATATTTTCTTTGTATAAATATAGTCTAATTCAAAATGTTTCTATATGCAAGTTTTCCTTCAATAAGCATTGTACTACAAACGTATGACATTGGTGGTGGAAGATGTGCTTATTCTGAGAGCCATGAAATCATTTAAACAGACCCTTTCTTAGCACAGCTGTCCCTATAACATATGAGAGAAATGATCCCTCTCTGTTGCCAGCTGGAAAAGAGTTAATTAGATTCTCATCCACCTGTAGAGCCAATTAGGTTAATATTTATAAATAAGGCACCTGACAAACACAAGGTTTCTTCCCCCTCAGGACTTTATTTACAGACTAATGCTTTTCTTAAAAAGGTTGTTATTCACAAATACCTGTTAAAACAGGTTGTTTAGTTTCGGCTCTTGGAGATTTCGCAAGATATCTGATGATTGGTGAGTATTATTTAGAAAATAATATTAATGATTTGAGTCATGTTGTACCATTCCTTTTGCTTAGTTGGAAGACTGAGGTATTTTGGTTGCAGTATCATGTCTAAAATTCTGCTAGGAACCTCCTATATTTTACATACATATTGCGAAGAACCTGAAAACTATTTGATGCATGCCTACAATAAAAAAGAAATACTGAACCCTGTTATTGACTTCCCACCATTGCTTCAAGAAGAAATCAGATCTTTCCAAGTGCAAACACAGAATTCTTGTAGTATTAAATCTACTTAAATTGGAAAAGGAAATGTTATTATGTAGATTTGATGTTTCCTTAAAAACAAAGCAAAAAACCCCTTATCTTTTAGCAAAAGAGAATTCCGCTAGTAACTATTAATTATAAAGCCACTCTAAATCTTGAAGCTCATGATTCTGCTGAATTTAAAGAGACTGTCCTAAGAAAGATATAATGGAAGAAAAACTTCACACAAAGATAACGGTTTTTGAAAAAGATGAATTAAACAGATATCATCAAAAGTTTTCAGTTTCAGTTTGTGCTGCTTATATAAAGGGATATACTTGTCATGTAACTTTTTTTTGCATAATGTTCTTTCACAATTTTAAAAAAGCAGAGAAGACTAATCCTATATGACAGCTAACAGGCATAACCAATATGTTAGTTGTCACAATACTTCCTTTAATATAGAGACCTCATTTCATTTCTTTGCCTTCTGTCTAATCATGTATTTTCAGGCATAAGTACTAGAAAATCTAGATTTTATAAGTAAAGAGATTTTAGTGAATACTGAGATCAAATTAGCAGATAATTCAGGCAGATGCACAAGATCATATGCGTAGATCTTGGACATTACCTGAAAACTCTTATGGAAGTGGGATATTTAACTGCTTATAGAAAGATTTCTTCCCCCTTGTTCTAAAATATCTCTTGCTGTCCCCAGAGAAGCGAGTATGAACTTGAAAATATAATGGTTTAATTTAATTAGGTATTGATTTGAATGATCACATAGTATGGTCACTTGGTAGCATTCCTTCTTGGAAGGAATTTAACCTGCTTGATAAACTCTGTTCTCTATGATTGCTTGAAAATCTCTTCTGCAAAAATGTTCAGCTTTCTAAAGTTGAATTGTGGATGAGTCACAAAGAACCTAAACCTTCCTTTACTGTTATCAGAGCACTATACATAGGTGTAATTGAATTTTTTGTATCTGAACCTTCTTGTGGAACAAGAATCAAATCTCTAGGGTCTAGAGGGAATGCAGGCAGGATCAGTGTGGAAAGAACATTTTAATGTTGACTCTGAGAAGGTGACCTCTGAAGTTGCATAGAAATTTTTACTGCAGCAATAAATTTCTCTATATGTGGGATCCATTAAATATGCAAAGATGTGTTCAACATCTGGCAGAATTAGGCCTTATTTTTATTATCTGCTCTTCTTATTTTTAAAGGGTAAATGGGCATTTTTGTTTACAAATCATAAGCTGGTTGTACCTAGAGCAGATAAGTATGACTTCAAAAGCCAGTGTGATCCACTTTGGCAACTTGTGGGGTTCACGTAAGGTTTTTTTCTTCTACAAGTTGGATTTTAAATTTTGTATTCTGCATTTTAATAGTATATTTATTAGCCTTACAGTAGCATCCCACAGACTTCAGCTGGGAGCTGTTCCAGCTTTGTGTGGCTGTGTTGAGGAAGTGCTTCATAGCAATGAAGTTAGGCTCAACTGAAGGAAATAACTAGTTGTTGCTAAGTTTTGCTTGATTCAGGCTAAGAGGAAGATGTTTTGGCCTAGAAAAGATACATGTAATAGAAGAGATCAACCCTGTACGGCGTAGACAGTGTTTATGAATGCCTGTAGTTGCTGTAGTGCAATACAGGGTAGCTTGGAGAACAGAGTTCGGTCTGAGAGACCACTTGGTTTGGCTATACAGTCTTGCCAAAATGAAAGGTGACAAGTGAAACATAACAGTTCTTTAGTCAATAGTGAGTAAAGAAAATTTTGAACAAATATGAAAAATTAAAAGTTATATTTGCATATTTATAAAGCCACTTATTCTCACCCACGTACTGGATTTATGTTTATTAAACTACATAAAAGCAATCAAGTATTAGCAGTTGTAGTGAAACACCTTTGGAGATTTTTGAACAGTTACAATAGAAATACTGGTACCAACGCAGCCAACGTGTAAACATTGGCTGTGGGAGTAACCACAGGCTTCCTCTTCCATCGTTTAGTTCTAGCACACAGGTCTATTTTTCAACATCACCAGTGTTACCCAGCCAGCCAATCAGTCAAGTATTTTCTTTGCAAAAGCATTTTCATTCTGTTCCTCCTCCTGTTATCAAATGGGTAAACAAGTTTATCTTGTTCATAGAGAATGAAGGTGCATTCTGTTCTGCTGGTTACCAAGACAAACATAGTACAGAAGAATCCTTCAAAGCATCCTCTCTTTGGATGAAAGCCTAGGAATATGAGAAATGATCCCTGAGAGCACTGCTCAGATCTTGGCTTTCTGCGGTACCTGAGAGCCCAGTTAGCAGTCCAACCAACAGCTGTTACTCTAAGACGATATTTTGGATTAATAAGAGGAAAAAACATCCCCATTTCCATCCCTGTGAACTGACTGGAACACTGGCTTGGACTAAGCTGTTGCTATGCTCTAAGGAGATTGTAGGTCATAGATAGAGTGAATCCATACATTTAAGGCAATGTTTTTACCTATATATTTATACATGTATATGAAGTCTGACATCAAGAAGTTTTTTTTATCCTTTCTAAACTCCTGATAACACTTCAGATAGAGGTCTATAATTGTAGTGTTGTTATTTAAGAACTCTGCATTGCTTGGGGCATATTAAATACATGAATTTTTTTTAACCACTGATCGCAGCCTTTCTAATCAGTCTCAAGTGATTCAAATTGCTCCTACTAGAAGTATACACAAGACAGAGCACTTCACATTTTCAAGAATGTACTCCAGACCATAGTCTTTGTACAAGTGTTTCTCAAAAGGCCACCTTGTCCCTTTTCATGATAAGGGTAATAAATATTCAGTTGCTAACAAAATATTACTTGGAGCATGCTCCTCGTCTGTGAAAGGTCATCTCTAGCCAAGGAGTGTGTTACCACTAACATCACCCAACAGTGCATTCTCCTTATAGAGCATTAAGTAAAAGGGTCTCTCTTCCTGCAAGAAAAAAACAATTTAAAAAAAGAGAGAAAGAAAACTCACTGAGATCTAATCTACTCACAGAATTTTATGCTCAGCTTTGGCACAGAAATAAATCAGAAGCGTACTCTTCCCAGTGTCCAATGGGTATTCTAAAGTACTTGGTAGAACTTGAAGGTCTGCTGGATATCTGAGTGATATGGATAGATCTTGATTTTTCCTGTAGCCAGTGGTGAAACTCCCATGCTTACAGTAGTGGAAGGATTGGATCATTTTGACAGATTTCAACTTAGTCAAAACACACCTCTAACTCAATGTATTTCAGTGGCCAATAAAGATGCATGGCTAACTAATATAACATGAAAAACTGAGTCAGACTTTGTCCAGTACCCTTCTTGACCCTGACCTAATCTAATTTATTCTAGTTCAGGACTTGTGCAACTCCTTGAGCTGTGTGAAATTATTCTTCACCTCTCTCAGGTAAAATTAGCACAGGTTTCTTTCAAACTTTTCAAGGGTTTTTTTCAGGTTTCCAGATCCTCAATTACTATTGAGAAGAATGGGAAAAATCCAAAAGGCCATGCAATAAAATAGAGGTCTGGACCTCCAGTTAAACTTCTACTTATTTGTTTAATGATCCATATAGTATGAATACTGCAACAGATAACTGATCAAATGTTGTCCGTTCTTTTTCACATCTGCTTTTGCTTACCTTTACCTATAGGCTTTCCACTACATTATGGAACACCTTTGAGAAGCACTTTGCAGTTCAATTACACATCCTTTAGGTGAGTTGCTCGGAAAACATTGCTAATGTGCAAGTTCTGACCTTCCGTAAAGGAAATAAGAAAGATGCAAATTTAAAAATAACAAATCTAATGAGAAAATAAATTCTTATTCAGCAGTTTAGTACAACAGAGAGATGCTTACTAGGCTAAAGATCCAAAGAAGGATCATTCAGATCATACAGGTACTCAACCAAAGTATAGTTTCACAATTTATCATAACAATATCCTAAATGAAACCATTATTCAAGAGGAATACAGTCTTTAATTGATATCTATCCCTTTATGTAAGACAAGAAAATACTTTCTTGGTTTCAGGAAATGTAATTGAACTTGCCAGATAAATTAAGCAGATCCACATCTGAGCTAAGCTTGTGGGTCCTGTGTCTGATTTATTGCTGGAATTGATCCAGCGCTATTTGCACCCCTTCTGACTTACAACTAATTCTATAAGGGTATAAGTATTTTACAAGATCATTTCCACAGAAAAGACAGATATCTTTTCTGTTATCTTTGTTCCCAAAAACCTCCAACCAAGTAGGACAAAAACTTGTTCGTCAGACTTTGAAAGACTATTAAATGCTTCAGTTTTCTCTTTGTCATTTGTGTGATACCAACAAAGATACCTGTTTCAAGAGATTAGCAGCCTAACACAAGTTTTATTTTTGCTGCGGAGCTAAATTATTGATTGCTTTCCTGTTCACAGAGCTAGAGAAGGCTGTTATTTAGGAATTTTCTGAGAAAATACTGAAGATGTGAAACATTAAAGTAATACAAAAAACAAAGCAAAACAAACAAAAAAACCTTCAGTGTTCACCCAGTAAAAGTATGTTGAGGGTTACTTAACTAGCGAATGTACTATTTAAAATATTTCTTCTGACACATTGAGTTAGCCCCTTCTACTTCAAGAGAACATGGATGCCAGTCTTTGTTGTCACAGAGGAGAGAATATCAGCACCATTGTATTAGAGGATAAGACTGAAAACAGAACCCAAGCTTGTGTGTTTTTTGGAGTGTATTACAATCCACAGAGGTTCCTCTGCCAAGTGAGCCATTTTAGCATTTCAGTGTCTGCCAGAAGTGCATTTAAAAATTTCCTTAATGTCTATCATGTGACTACTTAAACATCTCCTCCTCTGAGGGAAGAACATGCAATTGAATGTTTTGTGCTTAGGAGTTCTGGTTTGCGGCGTTTGGTTTGGTGGGGTTTGTTGATGGTGGTGGTTGTTTGTGGATTTTGGGAGACAATGTTTTCCTTTACCATGTTTTTCTCCTTTAGTTTTGGTGACATCCTGCATTTAGGAACACAACAGATGGGCAAAAACATCTTTCCTTCTTGTGAGTGGCTTTGCAGCATAGAATTCAAGAAAGTATAACCTAGTGGTTATAGGGCAGGGATGTGGAAAGGAGGGACTGTAGAATGGCTGAAACCCTGTTTACCTCTTTGATTAGTTGTGCCGTACGATAGCGTGGGTATGTTAGAAGAAGTAGATCAAAGAAATGAGCCTTCCTTTGGAACAGACATTGATAATGTTTGATACGACTTTCATTCCCAGAGGGGATCATTCCTCCTTTGAAACTCCTGTAACTGAATCATTCATTCTCCCACCATTATGATTTCTTCACTGCTTTGCATGAAGCTTCTATTTCTTTCATTTTCTGAAAGTCTTGGTTGGCATGTACTTTTCCTGGAATGTTTGGTGTTTACCTGTTTGCTTTCTCGGTATTTGTAACTTCCTCTGGCATGCTGAGATAGAAATCGGAGTGCTTACATAAATGAAGCTGAGTCTGGTTTCAAAACATCTAACCCAACAAACTACAAAGTGATAAATATGCAAATGAATTAAAATAATTCAGCATAAAATATCCCCCTGTTTTAGATAAAACTGAAGTCAGTGCAGGATTAAGTCTGCTGTAAAAAGCAGCACTGATATTGCCTTGTAAATATTTTCCATTTGGTTGCTGGCTTTGGAGGTGTTTTGTGGGTTTCTTTTTAATAATTTAAGGTTGCCTTTTTCATACTATGACATAAATTCCTGATGTCTTCTCTCAAAAACAATGGAGAAGCATGGTTGGTTTCCATAATTTTTACACTTAACTGCAAAATCTCTAGTTATAATCACAACTTAAATGTCAGCAGGCATCAAAAGTAGACAGTTTTAACTATGAGTGTAAAATATAAAGAAATTCAAGAGTATATATATTATAAAATGCACTAAAGGCAATAAGTATAGTCATCCAGATTCTCAGCAAAACTTCATTATTTGCAACAATGTTGGATCAGTCCAGCCCACTCCATAATATGAGATCTAAAATGTAGTTCAAGAGTAAATTTTGGCTCCTGTTGGATCAGAGTTTTCCAGAATGTGTTTGCTAATGTAAGAAGAGAGTGAGGCTGCTTTAAACAGTTGATATGTACCCGTTAATGAAAAGAAAACACAATACTGTCCTAGACTGAGACTTCTAGGAGATGTTACACGTAAATAACTAAAGGGGCTGGGAGGGAGAAGGCATCCAAATTATAGGAAATTCTGTCTTCTGCAAGGTTTTTTACTGCTTGCTAATCTGATGAGAAATGTAAAATATAATGTGCTAGACCTTGATTCCCAAATTCTGTGAATGTCAACATAAAATTATGCAGCGTTATTGGTCTCAAGAGTTTGGCTGCAGAGGATAAATTAATTTTTGCAAACACAACAGTAAAAAATGAATCTTCTGAAGGAGGCCTTGCAATACCTAGAAGCTAGCTTGATATTTGTTTTGGTTTTTTTTTCTGGGAGTATATAATTTTACTGTTTGCAAGTGAATTTTCATTTTTGGTAGATAAATAACTGAACACCAGTCAGATTCAAACAGGAGAGAAATTACAAATTTTGTTTTCTTCTCTTTGATCTGAGCACTGGATCAAGACTGCTCTGATCCCATCCTAGTTCGGTTCATTCGACAACAAGCTTCAGCAAGCCCATTCTGAAGCTGAGGACAGCTACAGTTCAGTGATATGGTCACATCAAAGGATCTCCACAAGCCAGAACTGTAAGACTGCAGCATAGCACTGATCTGTGCTGACTGCCTGCTTCCTTAGCAGTCTTCTAAACTATGGGATAACCCAGCAAACAGAATAAACAATCTTTTGTTTTAAACCCACCAGTATATAGATAAATAATTAATCTTGGGAGAAAAAGAAAAATAGTTTTTGATCTGAAATACGTATTGTGGAGGAATGCTTTTCAGCCTATGGATCATTTAAAAGGCATCTTTCAAAGGTAACTACTTGATCGTAGGCTTAAATTTGCTGTAAATTATTTACACCTTCACTAGTTAGGACTCCACAAGCCAAAAACTGTTGAACACTTCCATGGAGAGATTGTGTGATGTGGGGAAAGGACAATCTGGAGGAAGTGTCTTGGTCCTAGATCAAAACATATATCACTTGCAGCACAGTGCTGTTGCTGGCATGTGATTTGGGCTGTAGATACACAAGCAGATGTGCTGTTTTGAACAACTGTGGCAGAACAGTTTGAAAAAATTAGCCTGAAAGTTTGAGAATATTGCAAATATTCATCTCTCGAGAAATAAGGAGAGAAAAAGGTATAAATCAATGAGCAATATATTTTTCTTTAGGTTATTTTTTATTCATTCCCTCCCTTCTAAGAAGCAGCAAACAGTTTATACTCTAGAGTTCTGAAAGGCTAGTCACTTGCAAGAAAATAAGGATGTGAAGAATAGCTAAGTAAAAAGAGCTAAAAATGTCAGATGCCTGGGGATAAAGCAAAATAACAAAGCAAATACTTCTGTGCTTTTCAAATTTCTGGGTATTGTGTCATTGTGAAGACAAGTAGGTGTATTAGTTTAGTTAGTGTGTTACCTTTTGTGGAAGCAAAATTGTCACTAGATGCAAAGGAAAAAAAAAAAAATTCAATTCAGAAGTGGTAAAAGGCTATGATCAATATTCAGTTTTTTAGGGAGCCACTACAGTATGACAGGCAGCGAGGTCCTCTGCTGTTTGAAAGCACACTCCTGTGCATACTCAGCAACTGGCAAGAACCAGCTAAACTCTTTTCAGGGTTTCCAAGCAATGACAGTAAGCTCTGCATGAGAGGACACTCAATATGTTAATGGTAGAGTATATTCAAAGTTTACTATACCACCTCATTCCTTACTGTCTCACTGGCCTAGGAAAAGTAATTGGATCATTACAGGTAGAAATCTGTTTTCAAAAAATATCATTTCTCTCCATGGCAGCCTTGTCTGAGTCTTCCCTGAGACATTAAAAGCAGTGATTTTCAAAACTTGCTCAGAAGTGGTGAGTTTGTACCTGGACATTGCAAGCATATCAGCTGGAGACTTTCAAGACACAATAATATTTCACCTATACCTTAGGGACAGGGGACAAAAGAAGAATTTTTCAAGGCTTATAATAAGATTCCTGAGACCTAGTCTCAAATTTTTCTTTTCAGTATATTAATGTACTTGCTTCAGCTTTTCCTAGTGCTGGAGACAGAAAATCAGTATGTATTTCACACATTTTGGATATAGAGCTCAAGAATGAAATAGTATTTTTAAACTCAGGATTATTATTTTAGAAAGCTGATTTTCAAGTTTCTGTATCAAGAAAATGCTTAGTGCTAGAGCCTTCTGATTTGCAATATGCATTTGCTGTTCATATTGAAAAGTCTGGAGATTTTTTTTTAATTTAAAAAAAAAGTTTTCTTTTTAACTACTTTCTGCTAATTTTTTTGTCCTGTTCTTAGTCTTCATGACTCCCACGCCCAAAAAGCATAAAAATTTAGAGAAGCTAGTTTAGAGAAGTGCAAATTTGACCTCTATGTTCTCCTGCTAATTTTAGTATGTTCTCATCTGTGATTAAATGATTGGAAGATACTGCCTTAGTGGTAAATACAAATTTAATGAAAGACCTTCTAAATTGTGTTCTGATTACATGCTCTGATCTGCTTTGTAAATTATGTTCCTGCTACATGTTGTAGTCTGCTTTCCTTCACTGGATTCCTAAAGACCAGTTAGTGTTCCTGCAATCCAAGCCAATCCCAAAACAGGCAGAATGAGAATGGCTTTTTGGCTGCAGGCCACTGCACGGCTGACAATGAAGCCATTTAAACAGAAAAAGTTTTTTTTTCATATAGTATGCTTTGTGATGGAAACCAGATTTATTGCTTAAATGACCTGACCCTTTTCACAGTTGGGTCCAATTTGTTTAATTTTGTGAAGGATTGTACATCCTGGGGCAGCATGTCCTGTTAATACAGTAAATGATCTGTCCTACATTTTAGATGCATCAGAGCAACATTTAATTAAAATGCATACATTCTGTATGTAACATCAGAACTGAATCCAATCCTGGCTCCCAAGGAAATTATCTACACCAACCAAAAGTTATTTTCCCTTTACACTGTGTAACTGTTTCTTTTATTAAACTTATTAAAACCATTTTAAGCTTTGATGTTCTGCAGCTTTTTGGCTGATGTTTTCATCAGACGTTATTCATCCTCCTGAGGAATATGTTTTTCTTTCAGAGCAGATACTGACACTACTTAGTAATTTATTCCTGTTTAAAAATTAATTCATTTAAAATGTATCAAAGTGACAGGCCTGGAGATGATAGTCCTTTATGCAGTTTATCCACAGGACAGAAAAGGCACAAACTGTGGCAGTGCCAGTTTTTCATTATTAACCTAAGCTAGACCTGTAAGGAAGATGGTGGTTTTTTCATTATATTCTTTTATCTATCTATCTATCTATCCTTTTTGCATCCTCCTTGTCTGAAATCTTGGCTGGTATCCTCTCCTCTTGCCATCAGTTTTAATGACATATTGCTATGAATATCCTTATACCTGTTCTGGCTGTGAAACTTTATCAGGAAACTGAGGTTTCGTACAGGGAAGAAACTAATCCTGGAAGATGATTCCTTTTATTCTCCTGTGGGCAAGCACAATGGAGAGGATACTGGGGGACTGATTTCAAACATGTTGGTAAGGAAAATCAATGCTATTCTGGGAAGCAATGGTTCTACAATGAGAACCAAGACATTTTTAGACAAAGTATGAGTACAGTCTGCAAGATTACTTCAGAGACAAGAGAAGGTTTAGGCCTGATTGAAAAAGCTGTGCCCCTGAATTTTAAGACCATCTTACGATCAAGAGAGTCTTCATCTTAAAACCAACAAATACTATATTTTGCTTTGAAGATATGTATAACATTTCTAGATTATATTGTTGTTGTTCCGTATGTGGAGATGTGTAACATCATCCTCAAACAAAAAGAAATTATTCATTTCTTCAGGCCAAAGGACACAATATTTTTGGTGGCAGAACTCAAATATACTGCAAAGGTTTATGACTGTTGAAAGAAATTAGATTCAGGTCACCAAAGACCGAACTGCATATCCAAGTAATACACTAGTCTTATGGTTGGATCCTTTTCTAAGCCGAAGCCATGCTTGTTCATTTGCTCTCTTACAATTACAGAGAAGTAATATCTAAAATGGGCAGCTATGTACTGTAGAGCATCAGGCACTTTTCAAATACTGCATGTGACATCGGTTCTATAACAGATTTCATATCTCTCTCAAGCACTGTTAGTAATAAAGCAGCTTCATACATCTAGACTGGCATTTTCCACTGCCCTTGTCACATGCAGGCATGTCGTTTTATCACTCCCAGACAAGTAACAAGTACATCTTGACTATAATTAGTTTTCTCTTGGTTGCCATTTCTAAGAGAGAAAGGTTTCCACAACCTATTTTCCTTCATGGTTAGAAACATTCTACTCCTGTCCATCCCAAACTCGCATATGACTACCAAATGCTTGTTTATTCTTAAACCAGTGCTGGTTTATAGCTCTTTCCCTTCTTTTTCCCTTCTCTTTGTCCTTTAACGAGCAGCTATGTCTAGACGCACTAAGTTTATTCCCCTTTAGCCTTCATTTTTTTTGTGCTAAATTATCACAGCTTCTTTTCCATCCTATTATATGAACAGACTGTGTATCTCTTCTGCTAACTGTATTAATAGCCTTTCCCTGCTTGCACTGACATTGCTTTAAAAATTATTGCCCAGAAAGACAGATGGAGTTCAAGGTTAATATTTTTAGTTGTCTTTCCAACATAAGTGAACTTTTGGTTGGTGTGTGCAAACTGAGAATTGGACAGCAAAGGATTAGCAGTCCTGAGCTGGACTCCTTGATCTGAACAAGATCTGAGAGAAGTAGAGGAGGGAACATCAGCTCACTAGGAACTGAGTAGGGAAAAAACAGGTAGTGCTTCAGGTACTTCCCTTTTCTAAGGCTATAACTCAACAAGGCTAGTAGAGTTTTTGCTAAACTGTGATCACAGAAAGAAGCTGCCCTCAGGGGAGGTCCATCTGAGAGGGAGGTAGCTCAGTGACCTGAAGCAAAGCCAGAAAATTGAACAAAGGTCACTTTCTGGTTTGAGGTTTTTCCAGAGCTGAGCTATGACCCCCAAAAAGATAAACCTCTTCCAGTGTCTGAAGTGAAGGAGTGACTCTATAAGAATTATTGAAGCATGGGAGACATATGTGAAGGACCAACATGGCTATGCAAAGTAGCTTTTTGATGTCTAGCATACTTTTAAAAATTTAAGTACACTCAAAATAACACATCTTGGGGGATGCCTGATGGGGAAGAGAACTGAAAGTGTAAATGTAAATAGTTATTTGGTCTCGTTTTTTAAGAAGTCAAAATGTGCTGTAAATATTTTTCCTCAATAATAACTCCAAAAAGAATCAAAACATATTTGTTTGATTCCAGTCTTAGTCCTTATTGTCACAGCTAAATTCTATCTCAGGCTATTATCATCTACGCTTTCCCTGTAACTTGCATTAGAAGCAATAAACTTCTTAAAGATCTTGTGGACCCTGTTAAACCCTTCCATATAATGTGCCAAATACACATTGCTGAGGAATGACCGATGTAATTAGTCTACGTTGCTTTGTGATAGGGGAAGAGATCTTTGGAAGGACAAGCATTACGTAAAATGTAAAATGATATTTTCTCCTCCTCAGAGTAAAAACCAACCAAACAAACAAAAAAAAAACCAACAAAAAAACCCTGTTTATGTATGTATATTTTGACCATTGAGAAATCTACTTTTAATTATTGATGCATGATAAATATGATCATATTCAAGATTTAGCCCGTTTAGTGACTCTTTGTATTTCTGTCATCTATTGTGCTTATATTCCCATTACAAAAACGTCACAGAGAATTTATAGTAGAAGTGACTTATTTTCTTCATTGTCACACCTGCTGCTTGTAAACTAGATGCTTTGACTGCTTCAAGTAAGGTCTAGAGTTCCAACAGACATAAACACTTTTCATTCAGGATAGTCTTGATAGAGGACCCCATTCATGTACCCTTGAAATTAAAACCGGCATCTAAATAATAAAACCTGAGTGTAAAGTGGCTGGTTATATTGACCTAAATTCATAATTACTTAAATTAAAAATTCATAAAATTCTCCAATTACAAAAATTATCCTGAATTATGCTTGGCCTTTTATAAGGCTGGGCCTTCATCTTGACTTACTTCTTCTAAGTTGTTCTGTGGGAGTTTTGCTCCATGGAGCAAAAAAGAGTCGTGAGATGTAAGGAATTCATGGACCCAAATTCTGGTCCTCACAAGAGATAATAAATGGATATAAATTGGGGCAAATAGCAAGAGATAAGCTTTTCAGTGCCTACCCTTCACCCCTTTCTCCCCTCCAGCCATTCTCCCCACCCCTGCCAGAAGGTCTTCAGATTTGGGCTCCTTCCTGGCACCACAACTGAAGGTACATCTTGCGCTTCTGCAAATGCATTCGAGGTAGATATGGTATGAAATTACTTACAGTCTGGAAGCTTAAGAGCGTATTACAGCAGTGCAAATCCTCTCTATGTCAGAAAAGAAACAGACTGAATGAAAGGGGGTCAGAAGTTGTGTTGGTTGAATTCTGGCAGCTGTTGGACCTGCCCGCAAGGTGTATGATGCCAGCTCTTCCCCTCTGACAGCAGTGGATGCAGAACACATGGGAGGTGTTTGAACATCCTTATGTCTGACAGTCTCTTGTTTCGTGAAGCTCCAATTGCTATAGTGGTGAAAAACAAAGAAACAAACAAAACCCCCAAAAACCCCGCAGTGCTGTTTCTGGTCTAAGAGCTCTAACAGCCATCCAACATTTTGACCTTTTCTACTTTTCATTTCTGAAAAGCTAACAGCAAATACTTCTCTCATCTAAATAATTCTTTTCCAAGAATCTGTCTTCTTTTTTCCAAAGAAAATAAACTGTCATCTTTCTTTATAAACCTCTTGGGATTCTGACTGTTCTTTTCCTGGACTCTCTATTTTTCTTTAAGAATACATTTTAAACTGGATGTCATCTTCGCTCAGTGAGATCCCACCAGTATCGACTGGAGTAAAAGTATACCCCGACTGTACTGTTTAGACTTGCCTTTTTTGCAGCAACTTTAGCTGTTTGATTCATTGAATTTTTGTTCCACTATGACATAAAAATTGTTTTCTGCCTTACAGCTCTTGATCAATTATCTTCTCCCCCTTCATCTGTGCTTCTTTCTCCTGAAGCTTAGTTTTTTGCCTCTTTTGGCTTCCACCTTTTTTTCTGGACTATCTGTCTGAGCCATCGGTACCACGTTGATCATGATCTTTAGAACTACTACAAACCCCTTACAGTTGTGTGCCTGCTTGCTCTCTAAATGTGTGTCTCTTTCATAATTCAAGTACTGAATAATAGTAGACATGCAAATCACCCTCCCTTCTATGGGACACCTAAAGGCAAATCATGTTTGGTTTCCTTTAGGATGAGACGTATGCAGGAACTTTGTCCAAAACTTTCTACTTGCTTATAAGAAAGTAATGGAGAATTGTAAAAAGTCTTGCCACAGTCAGAGTATAGCTACAGTTACACTGATCATGAAGAACTTGAGAGAGATGTTTTTACTTGGTCCCCTTCCACAGGAGGAAGGAGGAGGTATGAGAGTTCGTTTAGACAAAAAAGATATGGAAATGGAAATAAATTCCACAAATTCCACAACCAGACAAATGGGAGGGGGGTAGAGGTGGGCAATAATAACTTTAGCTTTTTCTTACAAACTGTTTTTTGTTGGTTTTTTGTTTGTTTGTTTTTTTAGAGAGTTAGGGAACGTGATACTTCAAGTAATGAAAAATTCATGGAAGAAAATCAGGATATTGAGGATAACTTATTTTTTATGCAAGCCTAGTACTACTTCAGTATGAAATATCTGCTGTTTTCTTCTAGATTTGTGAATACAATTTGTGAATAATGAAAAGACATAAAGACATACTTGCAGCAGAGAGGTTGCCACAAACAATACTTGCTTGTTCTGTTTGTAGGAATTGCTTTTTCAGGAATTTCTTCTAGACAATTCACTTGTTTTCTGGTTAGAGATATAAAAAACAATTCCGCACTGCCTTACTAAGACCTCTTACCTGAACAGATTCTTACTACTTTGGGGATATTAATAGTTGAAAAGACATTGGGTCCATGTGGGAGTCCATCAGATGTGCACTGAAGGTTGTTTTGCTCTAGTTCCTCGGTAGTCAACATAAACAATACTCACTGCAGTGGTGAATAGGGTGAGGGTGACCATCTGTAAAAAATCCTTAATATTTTTCTATAGGAATTTGTACAAAATCAGCTGTAATTTTTGAGATCCTAGCTGAAAGAAAAACACTGTGATTTTATGGAATCTATCTTTCTAGCATGATTCTGGCTGAAATTAAAAAGTTCAAACTTATGTTTTACCAAAGAGGACCATACTTAATTTCATTGAATTACAAACCACCAGTTATTTGATTGATTCGAAATACCTATTCACAACTGCACAAAATCCTTCAAATAAAAATGTAACACTTTTTTTTTACCTAACCTAGCTTTTTAACAAAGGAAAAAAGAAAAGCTTAAATACTTTAAACTTCACCTCCATTTCTGGTTTAAGTTAAAGTTTAATGAGATTTCCCTCTTTCTGGAAATTGTATTCCTCCCTCAGTGAAACTAACAAGCAAGAGCTGTACATTTCTAGTTCATCTTGTTGATAATCCTCTAATCATCAGTCATCAATGAGTAATTTTTTTTCTTAAGCTACTTAATTCTCAGTTTCACACTCAATATGCTGAATCTGATACTGAAGTAAGTCCAGGCAATTGAATGTTATCTCTATCATTTTTGTGTGGTTGATGATTTTAATAACTAAAATAATGCCATTAGAATTCTTGCATTTAATGTTGTAGCTTAAAACTCTCCATTCTTTTAATGGATTAAGAGGACAACAAGTTTTCTTGCGCTTTCTCAAACATCTTCTCAGACCAACACCACTAAATTTTCAAGAATCTTAAACCATGAAAGTGCTGTCCTCTGCTTTGTTTCAAAACCATTTTATGGGGTTTTAGCACAGAGGACAGTTTCCTGGAAAAATGAATATGCAGTTTTAGCTTGCTTTACCTTGGAAATGTTAGGGTCTAGTTTGAACTACATTATAGTTATTAGGGACAGTTTTCTATTACCTTTGACACAGATTTTATCTTGCTGCCCCACATCTCTTTTCTTCCCCTTGAGAGAAGGACTATGAGTGTATACATAGGGTGTTAATACTGCACTTCTGTGAATGATGTTCAGGATTTTATTGCACCTCTAACATATTAAATAGTTCACTTGTTTAAGACTGAAAATATAGTTCTTGTATTCATTGCTTATCTTATGTTATGAAATAAAACAAGAAATTTCCTTGCACTGGAAAATAAGCAGTTCTTTTATTGTGATTAATTGGTGGCAAAAAGTTTTGCTACACAATATTATGCATTGTTAAATAATACAGCATTATTATGGGTATTAGCATAGTTTCTACAAAAGCAACATGCCCACGTAATTCCACTTGTATAGCTCCCTCTCATTCCTGAAATGGAGGAAATATGATGTGATTTCTGTTTACTTCGGCAATTATGCAAGGATCTGAAAGAGTTTGCTGAAAAAGGCATCTCCAAAAGCATTTACTATTCCTAGCAAATCACACTCTGTCCAGCATGTTTTGACACATCATTGGGTAAACAGCCAAATCAGTATATTGTATGAGGATGAAAATCTTGTAAGACAGTTGCTCAACAAATTACATGGCACAAGAAGACAGCTTGATCCTTAGCGGTACAGGAGGACAGTGTTCTTCACAATAATACTAATAAAAATAGCAAATACCTAGAGACTACAGTGACAGGTGTGTTACAAAATCAGAGTTGGTCAAGCACATGTCATTGTTAAAAGTGATCAGGCAATTTCTACAGCAACAAGGAGGGTCATCTCTTCCAGTCCATGAAGCCATCCTGCTTGCCAGGCACAGAGCCAAATGACCCACTGCTTTGTTATGGACTTGCTAACTGGCCTTACAACCCTCTCTTCTATGATTCTATACTATCCTATCCTAAAATCATATCTGTCTGTGGTTTTCTCTTACAACTGGCATTGCACAAAGGAGGTGGTCATTCAAAAAAAGAAAAAAAGTAATAACATGAATGTAAAGTCCAAGCAGAACTCCCTCACCAGGACTTTTTGTTTATTTAGGCATGCATCCTGAACGCAGATTTTCTCCTATTCCTGGACATAACTGGTTCACAAAACTATGGGTGTGTAATCCTACTGCTGTATGTCTTAAGGATCACTGCTGACAGCATCATGAGTACACCATTTCCCACTGCTATCACATTATGGGCACTCAGGATTTATAAATCAGTTATATGTGGATATGTCAAAATAAACAAGTGATTCATTGGTAGGCTTTGAGGATAATTTAATTTTTATTTTTTTTTAATATCTGAAAGTCACATGATTAACTTTTGAGGGATTCAAATAACAATCATTCCCTACTCACAAGGAAAAAACCTTAAGGAAATACAAATATCTGTATGTATTTCCTGCATCATTTTCCCTGTCGGTTCTGATAATTTGAAGACAGGTTCTGGCCCATCTGTGAGCCCACAGAGGCTCCCTTCTCTTTCTGCTGCTAGTCTCAGTCTCTTGTCTGGTTTTGCAGGTGTCTGTTGTGAAAATTATGCCTCACTCTTTCATTCTTTTCCTAAGCACTTGAAACTAACACCTTTCCAAGTATCTCAAAACTTGAGAGCCTTGAAATAATAAGCCTTGAAATCCTGAAATGGCAGGATTGCTGGCAGGATGACTTTTTGTACTGTTTCCAAGGCAATACCATTGTTTTCTAAAGTCAGAGTAGGCTGGACAGGTTTCTCTAATCCCAGCCATTCTGTTGTTCACATATATACTTCTGACAAATGTCAGAGCCTCTATGACCTTTTTCTTTCCTTAAACTGAAAGAGATATGACAACAAATGGTTGAATTGATATGCATTAATAAAGAATGTATTCAATAATCTAACAGTTTAACATCCTCATTCAGAACTGATAAACTGCACACAGGTGTTCTTTCTAACTGTTAACCCTTGCAATGTTAAATTTTTAGTCATTTTTTTCAAATACTATTCTGTTATCATATGAAAAAAAAAAGTGTAATTTGATTTTATTCCATGTTTAACTTGATTTTACAGTGAATTATCTTAGAAGAGACAAGCAACATTTCTAAGTCCCTGCAAAAGAAAAGGAGAAAAGATATTAAAATCATGTCTACAGCCTTTTAATGGGTAGATATAAATGTGCTAATCACTCTAGTTCCAAAATCATCAAAGTAAAGGCACATCAAGTAGCAGAAGTTCATAAGGCCTAGATAAAAATCCCTTTCAAATATTCTCTTAATCTGTGTATATAAATTTACATTTTTTTAATAGTCTTAGATATGCATAAGGAAAATAGATTCAGCTCTCAGTTATTATCATGAAATACTATGGCACATCTATTAATAGAAAGTAATTTCAATATCTGTTTGTCTCAAGTCAGTACCTGAATAAGTCAGCTTTAACGTTACCTTCTTAACAGTGTTAGCAGCGTAGTTTAGTGGGTGTAGAGGGACACTTGTGTTTTTTCTTTTCCACCTTGGGGTACTTTTGCAATAGGTAAATATTGGACTCCAAAAGGAGACAATAAAACATCCTTTACTTCAATATATTCATCCATAAAAGAATGCTTGGAAAAATCTTTCTTGGAATGTTATGCAATAGATTATTTATGGTCACAACTATATCTGAATATTCAGGTTACACATGAAAAATACATAAAAACAATCCCTCTACCAGACTCAACTTTTCAAATTAGTTTTGTACTGGGGCTTCACAATGGTGCTAGCTGACCTGATTTGGTCAGAATTCGTTCCAGGACTAGACCTGAAATGTCCTGGTAATCCTACAAATTCATCTGCATTGCAGTAATATGAAGAATGTTTCCTTGCAACTTAAAAAATGAGGTCATATGCACCCAAGAAACATGGTATAGAAAACCTGAGAATTATAAATTCATCCATTTACCACAAGTGCCTTTGAAGAACTTTGATGTAATAAGGAACTAATAGCTTATTTGTGCTGTCACCAATACTGTGGCTCTAGTTCTGCTCTAAATATTCAACTCCTTTTCATGTCACAGTCAGAGGCAAAATGATATGTCTTGTCTTCCCATCAGAACAGTATTTTTTTACTCTGACTAGAAAAGCTCCCAAACAGTTCACATCTACAGAATTATTAGCACACCTATGTCAGCAGCATCTGTAACAACACAGCTGGTTTGGGCAATGAGTCATGAGGGCAGCCTCCCCTTTGCTTTCAGATTTTTATGAAATTTCATGAATAGTCTCCTGGGAACTTTTTTTTTCTTTTTTCTTTTAATTCATAAGTAGGGAATGCCAGAAGCAAATTATCTTCAGTCAGTCTTGGTTGATGATCTCAAAGCCTTGTGCAAGCCAGTATGAGTATGTTCAAAGAAAACAAAGAATCATGCTTTGTAGTTGAAAACAACCTTTAAAGAAATCTTTACTATTTTTCATACTAATTTAAATACTCTGCGATTGTATTCCTTTAGACAATAATAAAAAGTAGGTTGTAGTTCTTAACTGTTTGAATGTGGATATTGCCAACTAACTACTGTTCCTGCATTCCTTTTTATATGATACCATTTCCCTCTATTAATTATTCCATTATATATTGTCATGCTATATGTGCAATCCAAAGAGGATACTGTTAAGAAGTAATGTCCAAAAGACAGACTGTCGAAATCTCTATGTCCCCTTAAGCCTCGAGCCTTATGTCTTGGGTTTATCCATTTTCTTTTGAAATACTGCTATAATATTACAGATCAAAAGAACACCTAGAAGGAAAGTCCTGAAAAAAATTAACTACATGTTTCATTAGTATTTACAATCTGCAACAAATTTCTCGCATTCAGGACCACCACCCTGGAAGGAAGCTTTTTGGTCATCTGACCAGAATTCCTCATGGTGTAGATAACTATCATAAAATCCATCCCATACTCACCAGTTTTTATCTTAAAACCAATTTGGTTCTCGTATGCATACTTATTTGGAAAGCTGTTCTAGAAATTCTTTGTGGTGGGGTACCTTCCAAAGAATAACACTGTATTATTTCTATCTAAACTTTTTCATAGCAGTTGTCAGCCTTGTATTTGCACGCTGGTGTGGTCTGTTAGCTTAAACAGGAATTTCCCACATAGCCAGTTTCTCATAAGGATTTCCACGTTTGGCACCTCCACCAAGTATTTTCAGAAAGTAACCCCAGCTGCTTTCTGCCTTCTGCTTATTAGGCTGGTAATTAGGATCCTTTTGCCCTTTTCTAAAGCAGATTTTCCATTGTCCTAATCATCCTATGAGTTTTTCTGTGTAACTGAATCGGAATAACTTGGAATGGCACCCAGTGCCCAAGAACAACTCTGAGCAGTGCCATCTATATGACTATTCATGTTTTCCTGCTATATTAGAAATAATTCCTTTGAAGAAAAACTATATTTTTTTTTTCAAGCTTACACATTTCATTATTAACAGGGAAACCATGTTCCTTTTTTGCTTTTAAGTGGTCAAAGTGTACACAAACCAAAATCAACTGCAATGAGGTCACTGAGTTCACCAGGTTAAACATATTTTTAAAATTCTCTAAAGCCACACAGTTAAAAGTTAGGAAAAAATACTTTTTTCATTTACCGAAACCGAAATTATTCTGCATTTCAAAGACCTTCATTATATTGTTTTTGGACAGAATGACATTCATTTCAGCCAAATTCAACATAATTTCAGTAGCTGTAGCTTATAGCATGCCTGACATTGGCCATGGGTTTCTTTTGTGTTTCTGCAAACAAATTGGTCAAAGTAACTTGTTTATGTGTTCTGAAATGCTGAAACTGTTGTCAGAAAAGACAGCAGAGCTCTGAAGTTTATAGGAATGGCTCTCTGCTGTGACTTTCCTACAAAGCTTTGGTATAAAATAAATAGGGCCAGGTATTAAAAAATAAAAATAAAAAAATCTAATAAGATTATATGACACTGTTTTCTGCCAGAAAAGCCTTTCTTAAAAGCAACATAAAACTTACAAGTTTCATATAGCGGAGGAAATGGTAACTACTAATTTGTTCAGTGTTAAATTTGCAGCTGATTTTCTTTTAAAACTCCACACTAAAGTTTTTTTAGGAACTTCTAGATATTCTCCATTTATTTTATTACCTTCATCCTAAAATCATGTTACATTTTAACATACAGCTTTTATTTGCCTATACATTGACTGGTCACCTTAGATAACTCTGGGGATAAAAAATTAATTTGGGTTGTGTACCAGATGTAACACTGTGTAACAAAAGTCATTGTTTCTAAACCAAAATTGTCTAAAAATTGTTACTTCCTTAAATAGGCATTTACACTTTGAAAAATAATTACTGGCCAAGTGGATGACCATGGGTAAATTTTAAGTGTTTTCTGTAGGTCTGTGGTAGCTAGCATTTGTAACGCAGAAATTACTGTCACTTAGCAAGGTGTTGTAATCTTCAACACCTCACTTAAGATCTTACCAGACACCCAAACCATGGTGGTGAAAAGACAACGTGGCATCGTTGTTTCTTGAGGCAAGGCTAGGTGATTATTTTGGGCAGAAAATGTGGAGTGGATCTTGTAAGAGGAAAGTAGAGCTGAACAGTAAGTAGAGAAGTATTCAAACCTTGAATTGTTATGAATAAAGATATAAAGTCAAGGATCTAGGGGGATACAGGACTAATAAGTAAAAGGACTAAGCAGGCAGCAAGACGTAAATATGGTAGATATATGATGCAGACAGTCATTTAGGCAATTTAGACAAAACATGAAACTGCAATGAGGGAGGATTTTAGCAAAAGGTTTCAAAGATAGGATTGATCTAGCACCAACAAAAATGATATAACACAGTGTCATTTTGTAAGAAAAGCTGTTGAGGAGGAAGAGACCAATAGAAAATTTTTCAATGTAAGTCATAAGCACAGCAAACAGTTGAAGAGTAATAGGAGGGGTTTTTTACTTCACAGGAAGGATATAGAGATTTACCTTAGTAAGAACAGGTGGAGTGACAAATAGAAAGGCATTACTGGAGAAGACAACGGAGGTTGATTCTGCATGAGAAGTAATAGGCGTTCTGGGGAGATGGAAACACACTTAAAACATTAATTTGAAGAGGCAGGTAGTGTTGGGGGAAACAATTTCAAGGTATAACTAACTATGGAGCCAAAATGGAAGCAGCAAAGTTGGACCCTGTGCACAGGAGGAGACAGCCCTGATGGGTGTGAGGAGAGCGCACCCCTCGAACCAAGTCTAGGGGTACAGATCCCAGAGGAGGGACAAACAGCAGGTTCTGCAGCTTTCCGGGACACACAGTCCAGAGCCCCAGAGCCTGCCTTTTGTGCAGACCTGGCTGAAAACATTGCTAGCTTTGTTTTCTGTCTGATTACAGAACATAGTACGTGTAGTAGTTAGAACATAGAACATGCAGTAGTTACTACAACTACTTGAAAGGACACTGTAGAGAGGTTGGTGTGCGTCTCTTCTCGCAGGTAATTAGTGACAGAACGAGAGGGAATGGCTTCAAGCTCCAACAGGGTAGGTTTAGACTGAATATTAGGAAAAAAATTTTCGCAGAAAGAGTGGTCAGACACCGGACTAGGCTGCCCAGGGAGGTGGTTGAGTCGCCATCCCTGGACATGTTTAAGAGTCGTTTAGATGCGCTCTGGTGTATGAGAGATGAATAAAGGGAAAATTAGTCACTCATGAAAAACAAATGTTTTATTTAAAGCATAGAATTATAATAAATGGTTTAATTAAACATTGCTCACTAGATATCTTGTGCATTGCAAGACACGCACAACTCTTCCTTATCTATAAACAATTCAGTTAACCAATTATTAAATTCTGATTCTGAGAAGCAATATTAAAAGGGAACAGGAAACAAGTCTTATCTACCATGTCGGTGCCAATACTCAGCTTAGCTGCTGACATTATAAACTGGAAGCTGACCAAGTGGCATCTATGCCTGGTCTTTCTGCTTTTCCCTCCCTTCTCCCCATCCTTTTTAATGTTAGCAATTGCACAGCAAATAGACGCAGCAGAAGGCTTTGTTTACAGAGCCCACACGTTCATACCATCTCATTAGTTTCCACTCCTTCTGAGAATGTTCACTAGGTGCTGCAGAAGTTCAATATCTTCTACGAATAATTCAATATTATTCTGGGTCCTCTGCTAATTGTTCTGTACCCGTAGACACCCAACAAACAGCAAGACCGTTCATTAGGGAGTGATTTTTATTTTACCTTGGGAACTACGGTGAATTTTGGAGTGAATACTGATTTTTACATGCATAAATCCAACTCATAAAATTCTGTCCTTGTGGGGAACAAAAAGCATGGATTCTGAATCCATTTATTCCTACTGCACTGGTGCTACCCCATATTTCAAATCATTGTGCTAAAATGCAGCTGCTGAGGTACAGGTTTTTTAATGCTAAGCTTTCCCATCTTTTCAATGGTGTCAAGAGAAAAGGAAGAGAAAATTAAATAGTTATCTTCAAAGCCCACCTTGCATGAAACCGATGTGACCTGAAACCTACTTTGGGGGAGTTAATGAATAAAAATAACATCAGTTGCTTAGTATCTATTTCTTATATTAAAAGTTATTGAATTATATAAGGAAATATATGCAAACAAATAATGTAATACTAGCATTTGGTATGTAGACAAATGGTGCAATATGTTTGTATTTATAGCATTGTTTTGTGACCTGAAATCATGGTGTTATGCAGGACCCCATATTTTGGAGTATATGCCTAATAGAAGCATGTGAACAGTTCTATAATATTTGAAGAATTCAAGACCTAAGGAACCAAATAAACATTAGACTACACATTATGTAAAAATATTTTCAGATAAATGTTTATTGCAACTCTCCATCTTTGTTAGTAGAGGCATAGTGTTAAGTTCAGGCAGACTAGATTCAGAGGCTGAAAGAAAGTGAATACCAGCAGAGAAAAATGTTATATCTTTTATGTCCCAACCGTAATATAACAATCAGTGAGTTTATAATCTAATTCTTCAAAATATTATTATACCTTTTCTCTGGAGAAGTTCAATCAGATGCATCTTTCATTCCAAGGATGCCTTTAATGTGCCTGAATATTTTTAGCTAAGGTCCTTGGTATTCTGTTCACTCTTGCACCAAAATAAAGAATAAATGATAACTATCTGTACACATCAGAATTTTTCATTACCTACAACCACTATCTCCATTCTGTTAAAAAAATGAAACAGATGAGAGTGCTAAATGACATTTAAATTATTATCAGCACACCTGAGTGACAGTAACATGAATCTCTCAGTAAGATTTCTTGGTTCACTTCACAGACTCATATAGACATCTGAATCTCATTATAATCAATTACCACAACTGAGGCTCTTTGTCATTTTAGTGCATAAGCAACCCCTTTGTTGGTTGCATGGTGAAAGATTTTTGCCTTAGTCTCAGGATCATGAACCATGTAGAGCACTGCAGATGCCTTTGTGGTATGTGAGAGATTGGATGAAAATTGTTTTGTTTTGTTTTGTTTTGTTTTTCCTCTGGCTGTAAGAACAAAGGGGAAGGGGAAATAAGGTTTGAAAATTTAAAGTTTTTCTAAGGTTTAATGTAGATAGAAAAAGGTCCTAGCCTGAAAGATACTTTCTACACAGCTGGTGTAGTAGAGAGATATATTACTGAAAACACAGATGACTCCTATTCAGGTAAAGACTGGCAAGATGCTGCTGCATTTGTGTAGGTGACAAGGAAAACAGAAAACAAGTCTGTTATCAACAGAGAAAATGCTATGGAAAGAGAAAGATGGAACAACCTGCAAAAATAACAAAAGATATCTGTGTAAAACTAATATTATTAAGTATGTTGTTACTAATTGAGAAAGGGATTTCATTTTTTAAGGGAAGTTTTCACTAATTAAGTGACACATTGAAAATGATGGTGTTTCCCCAGAACGGGAAAAAAGAGAAGACTTGCAAGCAATGTTAAATGAGGCTCATGAGTGCAAGAAGCTTCTATCAGGTAGCTAGAAATTCAGGGAAAATGGAAAGGACAGGTTTTTTATCTTGTCTGGTTTCAGTCCCTTGACTTAGTCAGAAAAAGTTCAGAGACATTAAACAGAATTTCTTGGATGAGTGAGTGGAAGGAGCTTTACTGTTCCTGGCCAAACTTCATGTTAATTATAAAAAAAACTTTGGGAACTGAAAATCTATTAATGCTTTAATAGAAACCCATTCAAGAAGAGTTTTGCAAGTCTGGCTGCTCAAATTATTGAACTATTGATTTTTGTTCTTTTTGCTTCTAATGATATATTAACACGTTCTGTGGCACCATGGGATCTGTATATTTTTCATATGCTA
Source organism: Arenaria interpres (assembly GCA_013399435.1). Lineage (NCBI taxonomy): Eukaryota > Metazoa > Chordata > Aves > Charadriiformes > Scolopacidae > Arenaria > Arenaria interpres. The sequence continues at coordinate 33,720 of VXAK01013901.1, read as the reverse complement.
CTTTGGTGAAGTGATTTAAGGGAATAGAAATTAAAATTCCTGTGTAAATCAATGACCTTCATCTCTTTTGCCTTTATGTAAGTGAAATTATTACATAAACAGAATATACTTTGAAATCTGGCAAAAACAAGCATAGGACCAACTTACAGATGGGTAATTCACAAGTTCAAAACAGAATTATTCTTGTGCATCTGTTATGATAACAGGCTTTGATCATATAGTGTCTATACACAAACTCACCCAGGCCTGAGTTGGGATATAGGAAATCAATCTTTCCTTCTTTCCTTTTGAAGCCATGTTTCGGCACTGGATTATTAGCCCTTTCTCACTACCAATGTTTCATACACTACTAAGTTATTTTGATTGCAAACGAAATGAACAGTCTAGTAAGAATATGCATGCTGTTGCTGTACAAACAGCTGATTTGGGATAATTGTGACCATTCTTTCAATAGGTCAAGATGCTATCTTCTGGAAAAGATAGTCATCATTGCTAGTCACCAGTAAAGCACGGGGAGGAAACAGCAGCACCTCAGCTGCATAAAATAACAAATGTGTTTTTGATAGTTATCACTGGGCTTATCACAAACATCTGTCTGTGCCATTGTGTAGTTGTGCATGAAAAAATACTCCTTTGGAATATGTATGCTACTTTTATTCTAATCACTTACAAGGAAACTACATTACATTGTTAGGTTGCTTCGTATATCCAAGAGCATTTATATTCTATACCATATAATTTTGTGTAGCAAAATGTAAATCTTTGAGTTTCTTTGAACAGGATTCTGAAACAGAGCCTAGATTTCTATTTACTTAAGCGGATGGTACAAGTACAGTTAGTGTAGCCATCAATCATAATAACAAGGCTTTGAGGTTGATATTTTTGTTCATTGACCCCAGTGGCTGTTCTGCAAAATGCATGTTACCTCCTGTTCTCCCTCTGTGCAGATCATGGAAGACTTTAGGGAGATTGACTTTCTTAACTCCATCTGAAAGAGCTGCTACTTGCCATCATGAGAGCAATAAACACAATTTTATTAAGGACGCGTGTCAGTACTCCCCATTCAGCTTATTGTAGCTGAGTAATATTATAGAAACAAATACTTCTTGAGGATGTACTTACATTGCTACCTAAAATGTTAGGTGATAACAGTGGCTATCTACTGGAGGCAAAATCAAACATTTCTCAAAGAAACGATCATTATTCATCTATCAGTCAAAGGAAATAATTTAGCAAAGTTAATCAAAAATTAACATAATTACTTTGGATTTAACAATATTCAGACAATGACAAACAGTGCAATTATTAGATGCCCAGTATTCCTGGTTCGTAATCTTTCATTTTAATTCATCTCTATTACGATAAGTTACTCTATTAAAAGTACAATCTGATGTCAGATATTGTACATTAAACAGTTATTAAAGATCTAAAACTGGGAGATAGCCATTAAATCATACAAACAGACAGTGTCAATGACGTAAAGCGGCAATTGTACAAACAACAGAACAAAAACCTTATTGCAAGTAATGCTTGGACCAGATTGAAGGAAATACCGATCAGAAAATGGTTTCCTTCTGTCCTTGCCCTGACTAAGACTTGCCAACATGATTATTCACCTCCAATGGCTTTGCTTTACATGTTGATGTACCAAAAAAAATTGTGCAAAAAGTGATTTTAAAAGGCCTTGTGTTTTAATGCTCCAACTTTGCATTCAAGTCCTACACGGATTTGGGATTTTGCATCCTCTTTTTCATACTTCCTCTGTGGTATGAGGTAATTTCATTACTTGCATGTCAAGGCAAGGACGTGTTGCTGCTATTTAACATATACTTCTAACGAAACACAAGAATACTGTCTTTAATTTAAATCACAGTAATACTGAAAATATGTAAGAAACTCTTAGTGTAGGTGTCTTCTTTCTAGACGTTGACCTCACTGCCCACACTAAAGAAATGCTAAGCTAGCTTAATGACATGTACTATTACTCAAAACTATAATGGAAAGAAAAGACAGAAGTTTTAATACCCATTCTCGTTTCCTAAAAAATTTCAGAACTTGTGGTAATGGAAAAGGAATAGGAATATCTGTGAAATTCAACCGAAGTTTAAAAAAAAATAAAATGAAAGTTTTACATTCAGTCAGAAGATAAATTACATTAAAAGGGTGTTTTCCTCAGAAATTTTCCTTGATCAACGTGAGGTAGATATTTATATCTGCTATCTTATGAAAATTAATTTGCTAAGATTTTTAAAGTGACTACTATTTAGCATGAGATGCTGGGGTTTTTTTACTGTTACCAGTGAAGAATTTATTTGAAGTTCAGTGCCGTTTTTCATAAATCATGTTGTCAGTGTTTTTATTGTAATAACGTGCTCAGAGACACAGTATTCTATATTTATGAAACACCTAAATATTCTGTCATTTCCTATTAGAAACACCGCACAAGTACATGAAGAATTTTTTAAAGCAGACAAACACTAAAATCATGAAACAACCTTGAAGTGCTTTTTTTTTTTCCTTTACTTTCTTTAGGGTGAACAGAGAAATCATGCAGTTCAGTTGAAGCTGCTATCACTATATCCAGCAGCTGGATCACAAGTAAGGACTTGAATCACAGCGCTAAAGACTGAATCACAGTAAGTTGATTTTTGATCAATAAGAAAATCTATAGAATATATGGAGGCAAGAAAAGAGTATATTAAGACTCTGTAGAAAAGCCACATATAAGTAACAATAAAAGGAAAAAAATACCAGCACCATCTCTTTCTTGAGATGGCAATAGAATTAGAGAAATAAACTAAGATTGAAGAGCATAGAGCACTATTTTCAAATAGTCTTACACATAGTGACAACATACTTGCCATCCTTCTGTTGAAATAATAAAATAAAAAGCAATGTTACCTGAGTTCATAAAACTGATATCCAAAGTTTCTGTACCAAAGGGTCTTTTATTGCTTCATAGAATCGTCCAGGCTGGAAGGGACCTCCAAAGGTCATCTAGTCTGACCTCCCCACAGTCAGCAGGGACACCCCCAACTAGACCAGGTTGCCCAGGGCCTCGTCGAGCCTCACCTTGAATATCTCCAGGGATAGGGCCTCAACCAGCTCCCTGGGCACCCTGTTCCAGTGCTCCACCACCCTCACAGTAAAGAACTTTCTCCTAATCTCCAATCTAAATCCGCTCCCCTCCAGCTTAAAGCCATTTAAGCTTCATTAGGATAATGATTATTATGATATTTTAAAAGAAAATTAGACTAAAGGGAAATGTATTAATATTGAAAGGTTATAATTCTAGAAAGATAACAAAAAAAAATCAAGGTTTATTTCACATCTCTTCCGGAACCAGACTATATTTAGCTATTAAAGTCTTAGTCCATTAAGTCTGGAAAAGTGATGAATGAATCAATAAACAGTGATTACCCATCTCTATCAGTCCAGCATACCTGAAGAGAGACAAGATAGTGATTTTTCTTGATGGTTTTCTTCCATATTAGAATGAATTGGCTGAGGAAGGTATCTGCCCAGGAGGGTTCTGAGTTTTTTAAAGAAGTGTCCAAAACAAATCTATTTTACGGTTCTGCAGTTTTGTATTATTGCCCATCTATGTGATAGCTAGAATTTTGTGCTGCCAAATCTGATTGCAGGATCAAAGTCATAATTGTTTAACTTTCCTTGCAGGAAAAGCATTGCACAAGATGTAATCTTCTTCATTCATCTACCCCTTGTACTTAAAATGCGTGTTCTACCAAAAAAAAAAAAAAAAAACACAAGAAACAAGAAAGAAAGCTAAAAATCAAATCTCCAGAGAACTCATTGCAGCTCTTTAAGGTAAAAATTTTCCGCAGCTAAGTCATAGAGGCTCATGGCATTTTTCACCTGTAGACCCTAACATTGTGTCAGGCAAACCCTAATACCACTGCTGTGGCAGATTCTCATGAGAAACAATTGCCACCTCTTAATTTACAAGGTGGGACCCCACCAGGAACTGAACAGCAAACCAGCATAAAACACCTGCAGCTGGTCAGAGTGTCCTGGCAGAGACACTATGGTTATTGTGAGAAAAGTATTGTGCAGTGACATGCATTGCATTGCAGAGGACACCCAAAGGGGGATATCTGCCTGGGAGATTGCTGCTTCTCCTCCCAGGTAGCCACTGGGTTTTCCCTTTCTCTTGTCTTTTTCCTTTGTGGGGTTATTTTTACCACAAAAAAGAAATCTCCACCATTAGAGCCGGCGTGTGCATTCAGCCAGGAACCCTCCAGCAAGTCTCTTTGCACATAAGCCTGTGTAAGAAATAAATAAGAACATAATGAGATCACGCTTTAAAAATTCATCTTGACACCCCCTAGGACTGGTGTAACTACAACAGCAAAATGCATTCACTGGCAAGTCGTATCTCGATGTTGAACTAAATGTTTATATTCAGATGTACTCTGAGACTAGCATTTTTCCTCCATGATCTCTGCTATTTTAACCATTATTTTTGACTTGTAATGTAGCTAACATGACTAACAGCTAGAAATGAAATTAGAAAAGTGCCTAGACAACATGAAAATATGATTGCAGACAATCCCATATATCATGTAAAGCTGCAGATTTCAGGGTAACCAAGCATGTGTTTCTCCTACTTTTCACTGTTACTTTCTCTCTGTGTCTAAATAAGAATCAAAGTAATATTTGAAATACAAACAATTTTGAGGGACAACATTAAATAAAAATTAAGAGTTGCTTTTATGAAAGTGTGGAGACTTAAGTGAACTGTATTAACTTGAATATTATTTATTATGCCTTTTTTTTAAATGTACTTGGTTGCCAACTGTCTCACTGAGGGGACGAAAGCACACAAGTGTAATGAGAAAAAGATTCAGTTGGAAGCAGGTAAAGTTATATGCCCCCAGCAACCACTTATTCTTAAAAAGAAAATATAAACCAAAGCATTGTTACTACATTCTTTTATTACTTGCTGTTAAAATAATTGTGTACACTCAAATATTTTAAAACTCGAATAAGTTATACTACTGAATGCATATTTAGAAAAGAATTGTAAAGATAACTCAGTTGATTTTTTTCAAGCAATATTCTTGATTTAAGGGTAGTTCTGGGCAAGAGCTTGTATAGCTTCCAACACAAGGAGACTGTAATGTATCATACTTGCTAAGCAGGAATTCTTTCTTCAGGAAAATACATCTGGCATGTAGGAAAGGAGGCCATAGGCAGAGAGAAAAAAAAAAAATGAAAAGAAGAAGAAGAAACATCATAGGAATGCCGAGATGGTTGTTTTCATCAAACAGATTAGCTTGAGCCAGATGGAAAGCAGTCTGGCAGACTTAAAGTGCGATGTTAGCAACAGTATTTGGTGAGTACAAGTAAAAATGTAAACATAGTTAAATTTTACTTTACACTCTTCAGCAGTCTCCAGCATTTTATAATGGCTGTCTAGAGCTTCTGGGAGTGCATATATAGAAGCTAAGTACCCTGTCACAACCCTTCAGTTGAGTTTCCCAGAAGAAACCAGGAAACTTTGAATAATTCTCATAAATTCCACTGGATACACAGGAACATGAGGTTCCTATTACAGACATCTGGACTGGGTGCGTGAAGCTGGAATATGTGAATTACCTTTCTCAGTTTCATTAATCTGGTGGGGGTTTTTCTGAGTGAGAAGAAGCTACTGGAGGTAGAAAGTCTGCTACCTGCATGTTCTGGCTCAGCTGTGTATGTTGCCAAATCAAAGTCTCTGGATGAAACACCTAAATTGATCCAATACCTTTACTTTGGAAAAATCCAGATTTAGAGCCTGGTCAGGATTATACCACTTAATTTCACCTCTAGTCTCTGCAGTAGTGTTAGGTGGCCTTCTAGGTGTTGTTCTCTGAATCATTATGGGGCAACTGAATTTTCCCTGATGGCCCTAGTGAAAGAAACTATAGTAGAGTCACATGAGCTTCACAGGCATTGTGTGTGATAGTTTTTTGTATTATTGGTATGCTGGGTCAGACTCTTAGAGCTCTTTTGAAGTGTCTCATGACAGCAGCCAAGCTTTTTATGACTGTTGCTTAGAGAATTTACCAACAGGGTAGACAGGATGCTAAAATGAAACGTATGAAAGAAAGCTGAATATAGTGATTAACTCCACGAATAAACTGGCATTTCTCTAGCAGGATGAGCTTAATGGTGACGCTATCATCTGACAAATCAGGAACACTTACCATCTGTGGCCCACAACACACTCAGTTAGGAAGCTGCACAAGGTTTAGCAGTCTCAGAACTATGGCCAGGTGTGTTCCACTGCCTGCTGTGCAATTGTATTTAGACTCCTACTGTGAGGGGGAAGACCTCGATCTGTTTAAGACGTCATACATTAACTTACCAGATGCCCCCTCTAATGGGACCAACAAATGTGATTGGAAGTGGAGCTTCGTATACATGCTGTGCAAAGCCCACGGCACTCATGAAAACCACCGAACAGCAAATGACAGTAGAAGTCTGAGGAAACCTAGTATATGAGTACTGGCAAATGTATTTTGTATGCCTATGGTATGCTGCATCTTCCACAGTGTCCATGTTCTCATTGTAAGTGAGCCTAGGAAACCAGTGTCCAGTATAGTAAGGCAGATTTAATTTCTCGGGGTGGCAAAAGAAACGAGAGGTGCAGCACACGGTCACCATCCCTGCCAGTCGGGGAGATGTGCCATCTTGCCAATTTTGAAATATGACTAACCACATTGTACTAATATGCTTCAGAGCTTTAAAGTGCCTGCTGATTATATTTTTTATGCCCCTTCAGAGAGGGAACTTTTCATCTGTATGGGGCATATTGTACCCGGTTAATTTTATAGACCATGATAAAGAGGGATTCATGTCTTTGCTGAATAAAATTCCAATTTAAATGTATCTTTCTGCTTGTTAGTCTAGAAACGTGGAGTCACATTTAATTGGCTTGCATTGATTGTTTGAAACTGCTTATTAGTTTAATAGAGTGTTTTGACAAAACTGTAGCTTTCTCTTTCCTTTCAAATAAATGGAAAGAGAGGTTACTACTAACACAGAGTTCTAGTCAACTTTTTCATTTCCCAAAATATTGATGCACATTTATAAAGCTCATTTATAACCTCCAAAATTTGCTGTTTTTTTAAACTACACACAAAAGTGGAACCTGAAAAAAACATAAAAATATAGAGCTTGAAAGAAAAGCATTACTTGTTTCTTCTCTTTGTAATGCCTGATCTGTCTGTGTCCCAATGATTTTGAACAGAAATAACAGTAGTGTGCCAAGAGAATGAGAGAATGGAAGTCTGCAATATCCCTTACACTCAATTAATTAGATATAAACGGTTATGTGGAACATCGAAGACAAATAAATTAGTTCCTCTATCTTTATAAAGGTTTTTCAAACCTGCTAGCCATTATTAGTGTGATGTTCAAGTAAAAATTGCCTTGCCGACTTACTAAGCAACTAAATACTCTGTGAATAGCATTTGCCAAAGTGGGGAAAGGAGGGGGAACACATATGAAACTGATGAAATAAGTACCACTTGACTTCTTGGACTTCCTTCAGTCTCAAGAATCTCTGCAAAAGAGGAAAGACAAAACCTGCTGGTCTGAACGTTGTCACTAGCTCATTTTTAGAAAAGCTGGAATATTCAGGAGCTTTGCTGAAAAAAAACAGGGTCTGTTGACTGTTTCCAAAGGAAGGAGCCAATCCCTTGAAGTCACAAGCTCTGCCTCTACAAGAGCTCAGTAACCTCTTCATTATGGTGTTGTAGCACAACCTTTATACTTAAGTCTTTGAGGTATATGCAATGGAAAAGAAACTTCTTACTACCTCAGTGGTCTAGTCAATAGGGATTGACAGAGTTCTTATCATGGTAAAATCTGCTTCAAAGCAAACTTTCAATAACCCTATTGACATGATTATGAATGTTTGTTCTATTTTTACACTAGCTTTGCCTGCTGGCTCAAAATAAATTACACATTCACACCTGAAGATGCCCCTGTCTTTTCTTCATCTCTTGTTCACGCTTTTAATTGACAGTTCTTCTGAACGATTGAGTAACAATAGCCACTAAGCTCTTATGTGGTCTGTACTAAACCGTAACTTGCTGTATTGTGAAGCTTGCAGTTTAATATACTGGGTTGGACTTTGCTGAAAAGGACTTTAAAAGTCCACACTAAAAAAATACCGAGTTCTTTCAGGTAGCATTATTATGTTTTCATTCTTTGAAATAAAGGAGCAGAGTTTTTCCAATTTCTCAGTGGCATCTACATAGCATCTGTGGATGAATGTGATTCTATATTATAGTGCCTGTCATGCCACGACTATATATTTGTACTTGACAAATGACATTCAGGCTTTTACAAAGCCATTATAATCCACATAATATACCTTATTATGTGTCTTAGCGGCAAAGGATTCAAACTCTGATCAGGTAATAAATAATAAATCTGTATTTTCTATTCTGAGATGTTAGCTAGATCATGGCATCATGGTCCCAAATGAAAAATTGTAATTCTGCTATTGTTGGCCATGTGGATAAATGAAATGAGTTTCACAGGTTTTAAGTCTATAAGCAATAGCTGTAGGGAAGAGGGACTATAGCACATATAATTCTACAGAAATGTCACCCAAATGAGCCCATATTATATGTGTATTGACTAAAGCATGGTTTATATAGTGGTCTCTGTGATCATTTATTTCACTGATTAATTATCCTCGCTATTAGAAAGCCATGCATTATTTCTGGTTTGTGCTTGTCTGGCTTTTAGCTCTTAACTGCTGCTTTATGCTCTATCTTTCTTTGTTATATTAAATAGCCTATTAGTACCCAGCAGAAGTAACTCTGCAGGAAACTGTTTATAATCAAGTTACCTTTTGATCTCTGTTTTGATAAACTACAGAGAATGACTCACTAAAGCTCTTCTATTATTTTTCAGTATATTCTCAGCATATTTTCCTAGTTTTTAACTCCCTCTTCCACAATTTTTAATTTATACAAACTGTTAGGAAAGCAGGTCAAGTATTCATTCACTTGTCTGTTTGCAAAGATAACTGTTAACCTCTCTAATTGACTTAGCCAGACATTCAAGGCATTTTATAGTGAAGATCATTGGGCCAGAGCTGTAGGAAGATATTTGAATTATTTATATATACCCCAAAATGTTCTTTACCTTCTTGCCCCTTTTTGTTGCTCTTTTGTTGGCCATCTAATCACCTTGAACTTTTGAGTCAAAACATTCAGATAAAGAGCCTTAAACGCTTTAAAATGCAATTACACTAAATAACCTTCACAATACATCTATCAGTAAGCACAGACTCAACCCTGTCCTTTCTTTTTAAATTATGTGTTCAACAATTGCTTGTTCTTCTTGATGTCCCTGGCTAGTTGCACCTCGCTTTGTCCTTTCTGTTATCTGATTTTGGCCTGTGTGCCTGATCTCTACCTTTGTACTCATCCTCAGCAAGCTGATTTCATTTCTATTTCCAGTACAGTCTTGCCGTGGTTTAACCCCAGCCAGCAAATAAGCACCACACAGCCACTCGCTCGTGTGGGATGGGGGAGAGAATCCAAAGAGTAAAAGTGAGAAAACTCAAGGGATGAGATAAAGACAGTTTAATAGGTAAAGCAAATCAAAACAAGGAATTCATTCACCACTTCCCATCGGCAGGCAGGTGTCCCGCCATCTCCAGGACAGCCAGGCTCCATCATGTGTAACGGTTACTTGGGAAAACAAATCCCATCACTCCAAATATCCCTCCCTTCCTCCTTCTTCACCCGGCTTTATAGGCAGACCACGATGTCATATGGTATGGAATATCCCTTTGGTCAGCTGTCCCAGCTATGTCCCCTCCCAACTCCACGTGCAGCCCCAGCCTACTCACTGGTGGGGCCGTGTGAGATGTAGACAAGGCACTGACTCTGTGTGGGCGCTGCTCAGTAATAACAGAAACATCCTTGTATTATCAATACTGTTTTCAGCACAAACTGAAAACATAGCCCCGTGGTAGCTACTGTGAAGAAAATTAACTCTATCCCAGCCAAAAACAGCACAGTATCTTTTATACTTTTATTCTAAATACTGTAGGTCTGAAGAGGTGCCAGATTTCTTCAGCTTATTTTTTTTTAGATCGGTATCCCAGAAAAGTTCACCTATGAAACCTCTGGTTTATGAAGTCTGCTCTTTGAAGCCTGCTATTTTTATTTTGTACTGCACCAGCTTTTCAAGCCAAAACTTCCCTGCAGCTGTGTTTTCTCCAAACATGTCAAAAGTTTCAGGCCATTTTTGTTTTTGTTAAATTACATGTGGATGCTGTAAAGAAGCAGTAACAATCAAGTACACGTAATAACCATGCAGAGAACAATGACTTCCTAAGGGTGGCAACTTCTTTGTCAAAGTATTTTTTGATATTTTTTGTTTCACCTCCTGAGGAAACAAACAGAAGAGGAAAACTTGCCCAGAGGAAAAACTGCATGTCATTGCAGCAGAGTTGTAACATTTAAAAAATGTGTGCAATAGTACACATGCCTAAAATCTCTTGAACTGAACTAGATGGGACTCTTATGCCGAAAAAAAAGCCAAATTCATTTAAAGCAAAACAAAAATTTCTTTTAAAGAATTTTGAAGAGTAACCTGTCCCACCTAATAATCCACACTTGCAGAAAACCTCTTGTATCTTGAGATCTTTTAGTAAAAATTACTCAGACTTTTATCTTGCTTGATGATGAGACGTCCTAGAACAGATTTGACCTGTATCACTTGGAAAGGAAAGATGCCACAGAAACAAAAAGAGCAGATACCTCATTTAATATCTTGAACCTTTCATTCATATGAGCAGCTTTTTAAAACTTGAGAATAACTTCTAGAAATCTACTGAATTTCTCTTTGCAGATTACTGCCTTATACACACACACAACCCCCCAGCTAATTTCCTAGAATTTGCAACAGCTGCCAAGAAGAACTTTCAAAAATGTATTCAATGTTTGACAATCCAGTCCCTCAGTTATTTATAAGAATTTTGGTGCTATGATACTTAGTTTCCAGTTTCCAAGGGTAATATTGACAAAAATACTCTAATTTCCCAATACAAGTTTGTCTTTAAGATGTTTCAGTAACAGGAAAGTATTTGTGAAGATATGTACATATACAGGGGATAGGGAACTATTTCCAAAATAAAAGAGGAAAAGAAATTGGAAGTATGAGCCAGACACATGGGACTGACTGGTATCCAATACCAGTGTATTTCTGCCACAATAATGCTGTGTCTTAGGCTGTTTCCTCTCAAAGTAATAGACTTCGTGAGGCTGCAAGATGAGTGAACTTAAGTCAAGTCACATCCTCAGCTCCAGGATGGAGGTATTATTATTAACTGCGAGGACAACGCTATAACAATTTATAGTTTATAGAGGACCATTTCCAAGTGCTGCCTGCACGCCTAGAATCAGATAATAGATTACATTATCAGTGTAGCGCTTGCAGATATATCAGAAAACGATTGCTCTATCTGTACTAGGAAATAGAATCATTAATGCTACTGGTCAGCTACTCAAGATGGGGATGAAAAATTAATTAAAGTGTCATCAAAATTCTTACTACTTTCAGATTTTTTAATGTTGCCCAGTCCATGCAAGAATTTTTTTTATCAGTCATTATGACCAGTGGAAAAGGAGACTAAGGGATTAAACTAAATGTAGGCTAAAATATAAGGAAAAAATAAGTAACTTTTGTTCAGAATGTGAAAAAATATTATATATTTCATATTATTCTGAGAATTAACTTCACCATTTAATCACTTCTTATTTGTTTTCCAACCCCTTCTGTTCTGAAAAGAAGTAAAATAATGGGAGAATTTTATAGTAAAGGTCAGGTAAGAATAAATTAATCATCACACAAGAAGAACTACTTAAAAGACATCCCTCAGAAATCTCTCTTTTGGCAAATGAAAAAGTGATATTCTCTCCTCTGTTTTTTCTATGTTTTACTGAATTACAACTGTTCTTGGGGTAGATGCATTTGTAATTAGAGGACAGTACGAAGCATGTTCTGCAGCCCCCTCACCCAGGGAAGAGGAAACTTAATATTCAGGAACTGTGCTCATGCTTCTTACACTGTAATAACCATATTTAAAGAAAAATGTTAGTCTGTCTCAGCAGTTACTAATAAGAAACTGATTTGCAGTTTGCTGATGCAATTAAAAGGAAAACAAGTAAAGTCAACGTAAATTTATTGTGCTGCTTATCTTAACCAATTAACCACTGATCTGGTACCCTAGGCATCGTGTGTACTGCACACAGAAAACAGAGGTGGTATTTGGGCAGCCACAAGAGTGCAGTGTACAGTCCCTATATTTCCCAGCATCAAGAACTGCTGCACAAGGTGTGTCAGGGCATCTAACCCTGCTTAGACCTTCTGGAGACCTGAGTTGCCTGCTGGGTAAAGCGTTTGTGCCGAAAGCAAATGTCCAGGTCCCTGAAGAGACCATGCTAATGAACCAGGGCACACGAAACTGCTGGACGTGAGATGAGAACCAACCGGCTGTGAGAGGCGGCACTGCAAGAAGCTACTAAAGGTCATAGATAGCCACCCTGAGGGATAGCTAGATTGCACCAGAGGGGACAGTTAGGCATCCTGGCATCCCCATGTCAGGGGTGGTGCCCGGTCTGATGGCACCTTCCCAACTGCTTCCTGACATAAAGAAGTACCTCCTTCTCCTGGACATAGAGATGCTGGTCTCAACACCTCCAGTACTGCAGGATTTGCAAAACAGTGGGATTGGAGTTCTAATCTATTATGCCTTAGAGCAGGGAGTAGTTAAAGAAAGGCATAAAAACATATGTGCTTTTTTGTCCACTGGTGCTTTGTGAGGAAACACATAGTTTGATGTGAGAAAAAATAATTTCAAGAGAGATTCAGGGCAGCAAGCACAGCTTGCTCCAGTCTGGGGGCAGGACCATAAGGCACATCGTTTCCTAATGGCCACATCAGGAGGGCCCCTGCCTCAGGGGCTGACATTTTTACCTGCCTGTGTCTCCCCATGTGTTTCACATGGCTGTGTAATCCAAAAGGTTGCAGTGGCAAAAAAGGGGCACTGCAGTTTTCCAGTGATTACAGGGATGTAACATCAGCTGTGACAAAGTGTGTTAATGGAGTTGCTAAAATGCAGTCAGTAGCCTACGTGACAGCCAAAGGTATTGCTGTAAATTGCATAGGCTCGCTTAAGCCAGCTTTGCATCAGCCAGGGTAAGTATTGATGTACTGTGGCCTTGGAAAAATATTCCAAGAGCTTGACTAGTTTTACACTTGTTGTTGGTTGCATCATTATTAAAATCTAGCTATCTGATTTTAAAACCAGGTCTATGTTTGTATGGGCTCTTACCACATTTTTAGATGGCAGGTTACAAATATTTTTTTTAAAAGGTACAAATTTCACACCTTGTTCTGGAAGGGTGCCAGCGTACCTCTAGCTATGCTGAATGTGGATGCTCTGTACACTGAACGCCTTCTGCTTAGGGGTTTGGTTTTATACTCTTTAATATTGGAATTCAGTTATTTATTCTAAAATTATTTCAGCACACCGTTATTGATTCATCTTTTATAATAAAAAATTTAAAGGCTTTATATATTGATAGAGAAATAAGGATCTGTAGGAAGCCAACACTACCACCAAAACATTTAAAAGGTGCCTGGATAAGGCTTACATAGATCAGAAATACAGTAAGTGTTACTTCTTAGAATTATACCCATCCTATTTATTTGTTTTAACATTTTGGGCAATTACCAAGTCAAAAAGGAATAATAACTGTTAATCTGTGTTTCCTCAGAGGCCTGCAGATAAAAGCCAATGGGTAGAAATGTAGGTAATAAAAAACTGTGCATTAAATTGTGCAAGATCAAAACCTGTAGAAATGTACCACATCTTTTTAGAAAGCAATAAGGGCTGAAGCTAAAAAGGGCATCAGACTGTTGAAATCACATAGCATCTATACAAGTAAAATCCACTGCTAAATTGCTGCTTCCAGGCCACTGGAGACACAGTTTGTTATCTTCAAGTTAAAGGACCTGCAAGTTTCATTTCAATTCAACAGAATCCAGAAACTAGGTATTCATCTGCCTGAGCCCTCTGAAGACTTAATTTCAGAGCATACCTATACACCAAAATAGTGTCAGCCTCTATACAAAGCATAATGATGGCCCCTGCTGTTTTCTTTAACATAAGTGTGTGTCAGCACCAACCAGTAATGATCGTATTGTCTCCTTTCATGTCATAGCCCCATGTATAAAGCTTTTGAGCAGGATGAGGAAAATTTCATTCAACTCTCTCATATCTTAGAGGGGCGCACAAGGGATAAAGGAGAAGATAATGAACTGTTTCATTTACTGAACCTACATTCCTGAACAAAGTTCTTCCTGACTGAGCCAGAGAGAGAGTACAAGATATATCATGCCATTTCAATGTTAGTGATTCTAACACTTGTCAAGGAATTTTGTCGTATTATCGTATCCACAAGGGTATTTTCTAAAATTAACATGGAAATCATCCCAGGATAAAATACAAAAACAGGTTAAATGCATTGTTTAAAGTTATCTCATCATCCACTAGATTATACTTTTTTATTTTTAATGGTATCAAAACATTCAAGATAATTAGAAAAAAAAAAATATTTTCCAGGGGAAAAAAGATTTTTAAAGTGTTAGTCAACAAAACAGTTGGGGAAAATTCCAAATATTTTTATTTGAAATGTTGATTTTATAAAACTATTACTCAGTCTTGCAAACCTAGCAGTTTCAGCTATATTTCAAAATAAAATCAGAAAACAAACAAAAAAAGAGCTGGAGGTCATAACTTCCTCTGGCTTAGCCACGTGTTCTGCAGAGTTACTTTGAAAATGTTTTCTCCACTTGTATTGCCCCTAGTGCTTTAGAACTGTATGATTAATATTGAAATCAATTCCTCATTTTGGCTCAAGCTGCTCATAGAAATATTGATTTTTTTCATGCACAATTTAGTTGGAGGAAAGGAAGAAAAGCTCACCTAAATAAAAAAAATCTTTGTTAATATAAGCTGCTTCACCACAGGCTATCAGCTGTTCCCAAACCCAACATCTTTCCTAGCCCTGTCAAGCAATTTTCATGTTACACTTCTCAAAAGCTGCAGATTAATGCTACGCTTTCTTTGCCGATTGCATCAAATCTGTATCTGTGTAAAAGAACAAAGCTAAACAGCACCCCAAACAATGAACTCAAAGCCCCAGCCAAGGGATACTTACTAACGTTAGGAGGATGTTATTTTACTGGTCACTTTTAATTATATGGTGATGACCTTGGGATTTCTGAATTTCACAGCTCCCTTCTGTTTTTTCTGTTCTGTTTTCCGTATGCTGTTGCAGAAATACAAAATTATAATTGTAAATTAAGGTATTATGTAAAAGCCACTGGATTGGAAATCATACCTACTTCACAAAAGGCAGGTTCATTTTACAGAGTTTATTTTCTTCACAACAGTGCAATGGCAAACTGCAGATATGGATAGGTCTACAAACTATCTCTCAAGTGCATTCTTCATTTCAGTGGTTCCTACTTTTGATGGTTTCTCATATTACATATTTGCCCTTTATAAACCCTGCTTCCTCATATTGTAACTCTCCTCCTATTCCTTCTCAATTCTTATGAGGTTTTTGGGGGAGTGTTTTTATTCTTTTTTTTTTTTTTTCACAGTAGAATGTGTTTATCCTACATATCTAATTGGCTGTTCCTTTCTGTTCCTTTCTGTTCCTTTCCTTGAATCTCAGTTAAATATGTCCTCAATTCAGCTTATACCTCGCAGGAAGCTTTGTGGGTTCACATGTAAAGGCATGGATGAGTAAGCAGGCTGTAAGCAGTCCCGGAGGCTTTTGGAGTGCACAGGGGATAATTTCTTATAATTCTTCTTAGAGTTCATTCTATCAAAGTATGACTTAATTGACATTGATCATATGTTTGATATCATCTCATGTTAAAATATGTAAATATATTGCTAATGAACATTTTATGACCTTCCCATTTTCTGACATTGTATATTCAGCTATTCATATTTGGGAAGTTTGCCTTTCCTTCTAGAAGCTTAGGTCCTGTAAAACAAAAATTGCAATTCCCCAAATACGACAGAGGTAACATGGAAAAAGTGTCACACTGAAAAAGCAGGATGTCATATATAATTCCTATGACATTCCCAAATGGTATAGTAACTTACCAAAGCCATTAACATCATGCTTATAATCATAAACAATCATAGGAATCCTGTTAAAATCTTTAATCAATGAAAAGACTGAAAATGGCTGATTAAGAAAAGACATCATCAGCTGAGCCTTATGTGTTTGGTTATTTTGAAAGAAATATACTCTCTACATTCCAGCGGCAGCTTTGAGTCAGGCATGCTGGTGAGCTTTTATTTGATTTAGTCAGAACACACAGCTGGAAGAGACATCTGGAGAAAAGTGGGGAAAATGAAGAAGGCTGCAAGTAAGTTTGCTCTGACTGGGCGCCTTTCCCCATCAAAACTACAGAAGGACAGCTGGACAGGGTCACCAAACCCACCAGCAACAGAAAGTACCTTTTGCAGAAGAAAGGAAATTATTTTGATGAGCTCAGAGCTAGCTAGATACTGGTGCTTGTACACCATTGTCTACAGCCAATCTAGTGTCTCATTTACAACCAAGAAAAGACGTGTAAGGGGCAAATAGTCATCCCTGAATCCTTCCTTCTCTTCTGTCTGTCTTTTCCTGTGGAGCAGTGAAACTCATTGTCCATATTCCCTTTCGAAGCTACAGCCACAGACCTAGCGAGGGAGTTAGGATTGCTCGGCAGCTGGGAGCTGGCACAAAAGCCAAACTTCGTGCAATTGCTTTAGCTTGAAATAAGGTTGGTAGAGCTAGTGTCTGTTTTGAGACATTTGTTGGATATACATATGTACTTAAAAAAAAATTCTGTGCTGTCCCTGTAATAAAGCCCTTCAGGAGAGAACATGTAGCTCAGTTAGTTTTTCCAGAAGAGAAAAGTCTCTCCTCTTTCTCCAGGTGCAAATTTCAGTAACCCCAGCTCAGCTGTGGCTGTGTTGATAAAGAGGGTCTGGAGATGGGAGAGAGAAGTCAGGAGGCCCTACAGCAAAGATGCCTGTGTGGTTAGCCTGCTGGCCAGGTGTTCCAGGTTCTTCAGGTTTTGGGAGGTAAATCCTATTAAATCTCTGCAATTGTGCAATGGGGAAGAGTAAGCTTTATGAAAAGATAACACATTCTTACAATACTGGTTGAGTCACAAGTGTGTGAGATAGAGAGATAGATAAAAGTACTGAAGTACAGCTTACTGTTTCGAAAGAGCTGCTGTAGATGAGGTCTTTTCTTATCTTTCTGTGCTTAGACTACTTAGATATTCTTGTACTTTTCCAAAAAGGTCCTTTAGTCTACTTTGCTCCCAACTCACGGAACCTGGATGTAGGTGTTAAACAAGCAATATATCCTCCAAAGGTAATGGTTTTCCTATAAAATAGAAATGTCTTATTCTCAGTTACACTGTCTGCAAAGCATATCATTGGAGCTTTGAAAGCAATGGAAATTAAATATAATTAAGCCAATTATGTTCATTTGCACAGTTAAATCTTTTGGATTGTAGGATTGATGTACATAATGGAGGATTTACATTTTAAATGGTATGTTCTGAAGCCCTGTCTTTACGTTAATTATTCATATTGCTATAATACAAAACCTGAAGTTTGGTCATCAAATGGCCGAGAAAGCAAGAGGTTCATTTCTTGGAGTATTGATTCTAAATTTAAACTATATTGTCTTCATGGCTGCAGATGGAAACATGGGCCCAGTTTATTTTCAGTGCTTCATTCTGCAGTCCTTGTGTTTCACTAGGGCATTATAAGAGCTGACAATTTCATCAGTATTTTCAGCTTTGCTTAATGAGTAACTCTTAGTTATAAAATCACCATCAACATACCTATTGTCATGTAGGTCTTTGATTTGATACATGCCATAAAGCATCCTTGAAACTATTCTTAATTAAACTAAGGAAAACTCCCACGTTAGGAAAGAGCAGAAATATGTCTGAGACATGTACTACTCAGTACTTGGAGCAGTGTGGTAACAGGTACAGTTTGTACACATCTATCTGCCCCACATAGACTAAAACTTAGAGATACCTTTGCTCCCACCTGTACTGAATCTGCTTGAAGCTCATCAGCTGTAACATTTAGCCTGCCAAAGTCAGAGTCTGAGGTAAAATATTTGTTAACCTCCAAGGGAGTAGCTGCAGCCTGTGGGTAAGTAAACTTTTTCCTTCAGGCTGAAAAGGAATTCTAACTGATTTCTACAGTAGCAAAGGTTTATAGCTTAGTGTATTTTTAGTTTTAAAAGTGACACTTGCAATGGTGATGTATACAACTATGATTTGTTTACTTCTATGAAATTCCTTCTATGTAGCACTTAATGTGAACTTTAGGAAGCAAGACTACAAGGTGCTAGAACTTCACTAGCAACACTTCTCTGAAAGTGCCTCATAATTACTGCTATTGAATTCTAAGCCCTGTATACTCAATTTTCTAACACTTTGTAATGGAAACATAAGGTGACTCTTCTTGATAACATAATAACCATAATTATTTGGATTTAGTGAAACAGTTTACTAATGTCTTCTGTTAGTTTGTGGTGTGGGTGGCACAACGTTGGTTGGATGTTTTGAGGGGGTAGGATGTGTCCCCCACAGATCTGACAAGTAGATTCCTACAGTTTTAAAACTGAAATCTTGGATATTCTTTAGACTGGCACCAGACAGCTGTGAAGACAGAAAGTCAAATTGTGAGCGTTTGTCAGTAACCAATAAAGAAGTCAAACGGCACCTTTCTTATTCCAATGAATTCAGTTTAACCTTCTCATTTCTTGGAACTCAGAAGTAAAGTATGTATCTGCATCGTAACCCATACAACAGTTTTCTGTGATGTTTTTGTAATTTCGGTTGTAGAATTGCTGCAAGTAGAAATACTGACCATCTTAATGAAATGGAATGTCTTCTCAAAGTTGTTTGAAACAAAGATGTAATTCTGATGTATTATTTCTTTGCCCTGTAAGGATTTAGCATATAAAGCCTATTGTTTTCTTGGGAAGAGAGTTCTAAAACACAAAAATGTCATAAGTTTTTACTTTTTAGGCAGGAGGGAAGTATTTATTGCCTTTCTAAAGCACAGAAGTGTTTCTTCAAAGAAGAAGAAAAAATGTTTTCAAGTAATGTAAGCCAAAACTATTTTTCAAAAGCTAGTAATGTCCTATTTAATGTTTTGTTCTAATAATGAGCTTGCCTCTCCTCCTCTTTCTGCTCTGCATTCCAGAGTTCAGCAATGTGTATGTAACTCTATCTTCTTGTTTCAAATATAATTATACTGAGAGAATGGGCTGGAAAGTGCTGCTGCTCCTTTATGTATTATTATGAATGTATAAGAAATTTAGAAGAGGGAAGATCTCAGTGGATTTTCCATAGAGCAAGTGTTTGCAGCACAATTATCTTTAATGAGTATCCTTGTTGAAGGTCCTTGAAAAAGAGGAAGGCTGGAAAGTGACAACTCCCATTGGGACAGAGCTTCAGAAAATGTATGTGGGTGGTATGTACTGCTCATAAGAAAAGCCACAGAGGAAGCTATGCGAGGGAAAAACACCCTTTTCTAGAACATCGGTTCTATCCCATCTTGCAGTAAAGGAGTAGATCTTTTATTTTAATCTTCCTTGAAAGTATTTTTCTCTTATTCTTCACATTTTTGGTTCAGTTTATTCTTCTTATATTCCTACCCTAGAAGACCTTTTCAGCTGAGGCATTAGCCCTAGGGTATCTAGGTGTTAGCTTAACTCCTGAATAGTTGTTTGAGGCAAGTGTGGTTTTAGTTTATATGCTCAAAAACTACTCCTCACCTTATAAAAGGAATCTTTTATGGGTCCGTAATCCATTTAATCTATTTTTATTTGTACACTGCACAGTACTGTTGTTGATACAGTAGATGTCAACATACTTCTTGGGGCTTCCATAAACAAGAACCTTTTGGTTTAACTCCTACATTTTGTATTCTTTTATATTAGAAATCAAAAGACTGACAGTTCGTAATATCTGTTTCATAGACAATTTGGCTGTAGGAAAAATGTGGACTTGGCTTTTGACTATAGATTTTTCCCGTTCTCTAAATTCACCATTCCATGTATGTCGTGCATGCACACACTTCCTTAGTCTGAGAGGTTTTCTTACTTAGTTACCCAACGTGGCTGCTGGCACGTTACCTGTGATCCCTGACCCTTGCATCCTGGCAAGCTGTTGATTCTATCAAGCTCTTTTTTTAAAATAAAAAGATATTAAAAAATTCTGAATCTCTTTGAGGGCAGGTGAAATTAACTCCTCGCTCAAGTTCATCTCAGCTGACAGACTCATTTTGAAATATATCCTGCTGTGCTGATGAGTGTTAGCCATCACATTGTAAAAAACGTTTTTAACTGTATGACTGTATGTGATGGAGTATACCAAAATCTACTGGTAACAGTAAAGTCAAGGGCCAGTCAGAAATGTCTCAATATATTTAAATAAGGAGGAAATCTGTGAAAAATCTTATTCTCATGTTTCCAAACATCCCTCTTTGCTCTTTCAGGTTGTTTTCTTTAGCATCAGTTGTGAAGAGTGGTTAATGTGTAAAAATAGTGACATGCTGTTATTGGAAATAAGTTACATTGTGCATTTTTCTGTATTTCAGTGAGTGACTGGTTTGCTACAAAGGGACTGTGTTTATAAATTTCACTTCCCCTTACTTGAGAAACCACCAGTTTTTATCTAAACTGTAGCAAATGTTCGGTTTCAAACATATTTGCCTAAATAAAACTGCACTTCTCAGGCCTCTCGCAGTATTGCTACTTAAGAAAAAAAAAAAATTAGGAAAAAAAAATATTGGACTATTAATGACGATTCTCCGGACCTGGCTGTGCTTTGTGCAGCAGCAGTTTTCCTTGGGGCAGAGCCGTGTCCATGCACAGAGCCCAGCCTTCGCCTGCTGCAGAGCAGAGCAGATGCGACCCCATCCTGTAAGGGAAAGCCTGAGGAGCTGGTGTGCTCCCAGAAACTTTCGTGTGTCTGTGTGTGCTGGAGAGGGGGGAGAGAGGGAGACCTAGCGCAAAGGAGAGTAAGGGAGGAAGGCAGGGGAGAGCAGGGAGCTTGCTTCACACACTGCTGAAGGCTGTCAGAAGCAGACCGTAGGAGCAGCTCGCTGGCTGGTGTGCAATTTAAGGGACAACATTCATTGACTTTATTCTTTGAATTGCTGGAGGACAGATATGACATCCGGCTGCTGCTTCTATATGTTCTTGCTTATTGGTACCAAGGGTAAGTGTATCCAGCTTTTTTTTGTTGTTTAGAACGTTGCAAAGCAGATAGCTGGTGAACTTCAATAGTGGATTTTTTTAAAAAACTATGATATCTCAGTGTTATTTTATAGTTCTTCATGGCAATTATTCTTTGATAGAATTGAAGTGTAATGCAGTCTCTCAAGGTTACTAGCTACATATAAGGATTAAATATGTTTGTACTTAATGCTTTGAGAATTACTATTAATAGTTATGAGCCGAAATTAAAAAATAAGAAACAGTTTGACCATTGCATAAATGCATGTTGTAAATATTTAATGAACATACAGATAGAACTGACTCATTTCAGTTGCCTTGAAATCCACATTCAGTTGTATGTAGTGGTACTGTGCAATGCTACTAGAATTGCTAGTTCTCAAAGTAGATTGTGTTCAGGTAACAGGAATTTTTACTCTCTGATTCAGCATGATAGGCAGTATAGCATGTAAAAAGGAAATTGAATTAAATTTAAATTTTCCTTCATACGTGAATCCCTTCAGTGTGGTGGGAGTTAACCTGACCTCCTGCTTATTTTAGTAATGTTTTCTTCATTTAATTCAAGTACCCTGTTTGCAAGTGCTGCTTTCAACTTGGGTAAAGCTGTCCCTGTGAAGCTGCTGATACTGATATCAGTGTTGGATTTCCTAGTCATTATCGTTTTCTTTAGTTGTAATTTTGACATTAAAAATTTATTTTTGTTGTATTTGGAATGGTAAAATAATGTTTTACTGATTTGTAGATTAAACCAGTACCTTTTGCAATATCAACTACTTTATTAAACTAACAGGAGCATAAGGTTGAATTCCGCCACCTTCTTCTGTATTGAACAATAGTTTGCTCTCTCTCCTGTTTTTAAATTAAACATTTTGGGGTTTACATGTGATTACTGTGCTGCTTGATTTGTAAGGGATATCGCCCACATTAGGAGTCTGGGAAATAGAGCTCCACTTACAGCTATTTTTGTAGTTGCAGAGCTTAGTTAAATCTGTGGAAAAACTCTAAGCAGTTCTATTAGGTTTTGGAGGAATACCTAATACGAGAGCTGCAAGCATGAAAAAAACGGGGATATTAATGTATTTGGAATTAAGTTGGCTATGATAATGAGATCTTATCAAGCCTATGAGCTTCATATGCATTTGGGTTATCCATGAACAATAATCCAATATTTAAAGGAAATACTTCAAGATATGCAGAATAAAAGCTGAAGGATTTCAAACAAATTAAGCCTTTCACATCACTGCTTTCTATATCAAGAAAATAAAATGTTGAAACATTCATAAAAGATGTGCAAATTATTATTGGCATAATTTCTGCTGGGTTAAATTCATCTCAGCAGTGGAATTTATAAAACCTACAAAACTATATTAAAGCTTATTGCAAAATAGGATAACAGACGAGGACTGTAAATGACGACAGGCCTTCTAGTATTATAGTTATGATGACAGTTACTTTTTTAGGTGCTTATTGGCTCATCATATATAGAGTATTATAACACTTAGAAAACCACGTGGCTCATCTAGATTTGTTGAAGAGAGAAGCAGTGCAGCCATAGATTAAAGCATGTGCATGCCTGGAGTCTCTCTTGCCTGCCAGTGCTCTGTCTTGCACCAAAATGAGTTCCTCTTTAGTGCCACTTCTCCTAACCCAGCTCAGCACATAGTTTATAGCTTCACTGCCTTTTCAGAGTATTAGCCGGTAATCTGAATTGTAACCACATCTACACGTTGGCTGATTTCATCCACCCAATAGATTTAAGCTTTACTCAAGTCTCTAGGCTATCTGATATTAAAAGAAAGATTCCTGAAGTAAGTATTGTTGTGCTTAGAAGTTACATTTGTTGTTTATGAACGGCTAGAAATTCAGTTGTACAGTTTTGTTGTATTTTTTCTTTTTAATTTCTACACCTCACAGATGTTTCTAATTCTTAAAAAAATGAAATGAGAAATATCTATTGTACACAAACTACTCTTGCCTGACCCATCCATATCAATTCAACCTACATCTGCATAGTTTTCCATTCAACAGCTAAAGTTGCACACAAATAACTCAATAGCTCTTTTATTTTACTCCCTTCCTTAATTCTTAATTAAATCTTCTTATATGAAAACCTTTCCTTTCAAAATCCACATAATCAAACTACATAGCTTTTTATGTACCAGCAGCTCTCAGCTACTGCCTGCCTACTTTCCCATGTGGAATATACTAGACCAGGTAGAAGGTATCTTTGAAAACAAAGCAGCATCTGTACCACGGTTTTCGCCAGTGCAACAACATCAATTGCAATGTGGAGAAAAGTAAATTTCAGACTCTGGTTGTGGAACTGGCAGCATTGACCGGGTAGCCAGGACAAATATCTGCTCAGCCCCTTGCGAAGCTAGCAGGTTGCTTGGGCATGTGGCTGGCACTGCACTGGCTGCCACGTCTTCTTTCTGGTAAAATAATCGACTCTAATCACTGCAACACCATAGTGCACTTTTGTGTCTTTAGAGTCACTTTGAATAGCTTTCTGGGCACAAAAACTATTTTGTCCTCCTGGACTTTGGCTAAGTGACAGACCCACAAACAATTTGTTTATCAATTATTAAGAAAAACAGAAGAACATTAATATCTGAAACTATTCAAAGTAGATTCCAAAAGGGATGTGTCAGGCTCCTCATGGAAAACAATTGCGACAGTTACTATTTTAACCCTGTATGCTCTGTGCCGCTACCTAAATCGGATTTTTCCAATCCTATTTCTGCTTGTGTCTGCAGTCCCCCTTCCCTCTTCTTTCTGTTCTTCCCCTCGTATATTTTTTTTCCTTCCCTTATCCTCACCTCAAAATGCCAAGGAAAGCTTTCTTTAAACCATCTGAAAATTGTTAGCCCTTCTGGTGCTGCACGTATGTGACAGTTGTTTTCAAGGCCAAGATCTCTTATACCAAGTGCTTTCTGTCAAATGTAGGAAAGAGACCATCGCACATCATTTGGAGAATTGCAAGTTTATGCTTGTGCAGGATAGTGCTCTTGTTTACATAGTTTGCAACAAATTTGAAGATCCCTTCCAGATTTGTAAATAGGAAAGTGAAATTACTTCAACCTTTGCAGAAGTTCAAATAATCATTTTGTAATAATAATTTTTGCTTAATTTCTCTTTGTGTTCATTTAACTTGAGCATTAATCGGATCAGCTTCCCTGTGGCTAAAAGAATAATGTGTATCCTGTATATCTGTGTGTACAACAAAAATTAATATCTTTACAGAAAATCAGGGATGAAGATGGTTTGTGAGGAAAACTTCCCCTAATGTCAGTTAGAAGGTAGTATAAAGTCTACACAGTGATAAGCTGAAGCGGTGAAAGTTAAACCATTGTCAGCTGCAGAGTCTGGTCTGCCTGCAACTGCTGCATGGGCAAGGCTGCTCGCACATCTCCATTAATAGCACCCGGAGCTACACCACTCCCGAACCTCTCTTGACTGTTTATAGCAACTCTACCAGACTTGAGCCCTTTGCTCTGAAATTTTATGTGCAGTGTCGACTTTTTTTCACCTTAAGCAAGAAGAAAAGCAAAACTTTAGCAAAATAATTTGAATTTTTAACCAAGTGAGGAATTGGTACTTCGCCTATATCAAAAGATTCTGTGAATCTTACACTAAGCAGTGCCTTTTCTTAAATGGGTAAGGGCTTCTGAAGTGTTCCTCTAGAAATTCACTGTGTCTGAGAGGTAATCTTCTGACAGGCCATCCCACTAGAGCTAATGAGCCTGTTCAAGTCTAATTGCAGTAGTATAAGAATTAACCTCCTGTAATGGGTGTTCCTGGGAGCTAAAGAGCAGTGTGAAACTCATCAGAGGAACTGTTACCTGTAATCTCGTCAAGTGGTGCCGTAATTCCTATACCTTGAAGCCATTAAGTAAGACTTTGAGACGAGGGGTTCAAGGTAGGGAGCTGTAGGAAGCTGAGAGGATCAGGAAGTCATTGTGTCTGAAAAAGAAAGAAGGGGAAAATGTATTGGGAAGGACTGACCAAGGAGACTGAAAGTAGAGGCTAAAGGGAGAGGAGGGTGAGACAAAGGAACAGAGCGGTGAGAGAAAAGGCTAACGTTGCTTAGAAAGCGAAAATGGAAATCGGAAAGGCTATTAGTCTGGAAGGGTAGAGACTGGGGAAAAGGATGTGTGAGAGGGAGCCAGCAAGGCACAAGGAATTAATTAAAGGCGAAAGGAGTTATGAGAGAGGGGAGCGTCTGAAGAATAAAGTCAAGATGGTGAGACCAGAACTAGAACCCTATGCAGACAGAAGGTCACAAGAGGATGGGAAGCACGTAGTGATTAGGTTAGAAAGGATAGAAAGGAGGTAAGCAGCCAGGGTAAGGAGAAGATGAGACTGAGTACAAAAAGGAGCTGTGCTTAGTGGGGTTAGGACTGTGCTACAAGGCTGGAAGGAAGGTCAAGATTGTCCTGTTGTTTACTGTCTCCTGCTGTGTAACACCTCTGCTCAAAGGCTGGTAATTAATGTTATCAGATCACCCCACCCTCTCAAACGCCAAAGGTCTGGAGACGTAAAGGTTCTGAACTAGAGATGCCACAGGGTGTCATGTTTTGAAATGTCAGAAGAGAATTGATTTTCTCTTTTAATATTCTAGGCTACCTATATCAAAGAACATTATTAATTTTGCAAACTCAGTGCTTAGGGATGGAGATACAATCTTAATTTGTCCTATGTGCTCATACTACATTTTCTTCATGCTATGGCTCCACAAGAACTTGTGCTTTGCGTATGGTATTCAAAGAATGAATCAGAAACATATAGTGAACTATGCTACCTGTGTTACCCCCTATTCGTTTGCTGTAGAAAGTAACAATAAAATGTGAATGCATCTGGGGATTACAAAATGATGGCGATGTGATGAAGGAAACTGAACTCTGTTGTGGAAAACTGATTTATTTTTTTTCCTGCTTCTTGCCCCAGAGAGTGGTGCTCTAAATGTGTCATAAATGGATAATAATTATTATGGCAGGTTTTCTAGGTTTTTGGCTTGATAATCCTGATGTGGCAGTGCCCATTTCACAGCTGCCACTGAAATTTGTGAAAGCTGTGCTTTTAGTAATCCATGAGGTTGATCTAAAAGCAGAACCTAACATTAGCAGAAACATTTGCCATATGTATGTTAATGTCTTAGCTCCCCATCTAAGCAATAATGTCATATTCTAAACTGTAATCTAAGCAATCTGTAAGGACTTAAAAAAGAAAAGTTTGTTTATTGTAGCTGTATGATGGAACTAATGAGGAATTTAATATTGTAACTTGTAAGTGGTTAGATGGTAGACTAAACAGCAGGGTGTCAGCAATTCACCAGAAGACCAATCAAAGTGCAGGTAAAATGTCTCTATTATTATATGGAGCCAAGACAAGAAGACAATGAATGACATAAAGAAGTGACTTTGTGTATGCAAAGAAGTCGTACACACAATTATGTACTACCTGCTATGCTGTCCTCGATGCTCATGAGGCATCCAGCATGCAGTTGACTTGTGTGATAAGGCAGGATACAGGTAGCTGGAGGGAGGGCTGATGGGAAAACATGGATTTGAAAGAGTGTCCAAAGCCATCAGCTGTTGCCTGTTGGGGAGAGCTGGCCCTGGGAGGGCAAGTTGTCCCCATAGACCTGATGTCAGGGGAAGAAGGTGATCAGGCAGTTGGGAGGAGAGTCCAGCAGTGGCTGCACTGATCCTGTGGGACTGATGCGCGTGATATCACTTAGCAGAATTTACCCAGAGAGGACATTAAATCACCCAGTCCTGTATATCACAGGTCACTGTGTTCCACCCGTGTACCCTGTAGCAATCCCAAGGCTTTATTTGGTCAAAATGTTTATTCTCAAAGTGTTTCCTCCAGAGGAGAGCAAGTGCTGCTACAGTGCTGAGAACGGCAGAGGTCATATGGCCAGACTGAGACTCGAAGATGTGCATAGGACTGTCAATGCAGGTGAACATTGCCTCTTTCTCCTCTGTTCTGCAGAGAAAATAAAAGCACTTGCTTGACCTGGGAGAAGAGTCTTTCTTCCATCACAAACATGATTGTCAGCACTGTGCTGAATGTGGGGAAAAAGGCACAGTGCTTGGAAAGGTGGTGGTGTTGCTTTTACATAGAAATATGTACAGTTTTCTGTTTCACTTCCTTTTTCACTTGCAATTAAAAAAATAAGGCTAAAAATAGGTGAGATCGCAATAGACCAGCTCCTCTTCAGAATCAGCTAAGAAGAGCTTCTTTTCATGAAACTTAAAATCTGGCCACAATATAGTTAAAGCCAAAGTTTACACTGTATGGAGAGAGAAAAAAAAAGACTAGGTTAGTGAATTTAAAAGCCAGGTAAATGACTAGTCTGAAGCAGTTAATAGTAATGCGGTTGCCAAAGGTGATCTGTGTTTTCAGAGGTTTATTTAAGGCCTATCTACCATGACAGTACGCTCCCTGATATTGTTTCTTGGTCTTCAATTCCATGTGAAGACTTGAATTAACAGTTATGGTGTTTTACCTAGGAACTATAAACAGTGATTTTTCAGAAACTGTCATTCTTTTCTAGTATTCAAATAACACTGCAAGCATCTAGTTCTTTTGGTATTTCCTTCATATTTCAAAACCTGTTGTATAATAACATTAGTTTCGAAGTGTTTCTTAAATAATTCCTTTCAAATTCCTTCTATGGCTGGTTTGAAAATATTTTCTTTAAAAATTCTGCCTAATCTTCAGTACAGTTTTTAGGCGCCAAACAGAAAGAATATAACCACTTTATTCTTTCAAAATATATATCAGAAATAGATATTGAATAGCTGGTCTTTTTGACACTACTAAGATTTTTATGTCATGTGAGGTTTTCCTTCTTCCAAATATGTTTTAGGAAAAAAAAGTTGTTTTCAAATAAGTAGTGATTATTTCTCTAGCATGCCTACCTATACATTTTAGATGTTATCACTATTTGATTTCATATTCATGCTTTCTTTTTTAAATCTTCCATTTACGTATCCACTGCTTTCACATAATCTTTTAATCCGACTGGTTTTCTGCCCAGGGAAATAGTTGTTGTATCTATGGATGCACAGTTCTGGAGAATTTAACAGATATTTTTCAATAATACAAAGTTACAAAGGATTTAATTTTGCTAATTGGTTATGTCAACAGTTGCTTTAAGTACTGGGATACTGGCATAGAATAATTGCATTATTCAATCTATTTACTAAAAAAAAAAACCAACTATAGATTATGATGTCTGATAACAGACAGCTGTGTACCAATACCGCCTCTTCTCAGTCTGCACTCTAATGTCATGGTGCAGCTATTACAACAGCCTCTTGTGATCCCCACTACCTTTTTCTAGGCACCCTTCTGCATAGCTTGCCCTGGGAAGCCCTCTGTCTGAGTTGGTAAGTCAGATGTGGGGTGAACGGAGACCCGAGAGAACGGTGTCACAGGACCGGGGTGATGCAGCAGATCACTGTTGGAGCAAACCTCTCCTCCTCCCAGCCCTCTGTCCTACCCCTCGTGCTGAGCTAGAGATGGATCATGATAGCGCTACTCTAATTTAAGCTATTTTTCAGAGAGCATGCTTTCATTTGTGCTGGCAGTGAGAAAACACTCGGTGTCAGGAACAGGCATCATTATGTGTTGATTTAGCTGGAGTGGGGTCAAAAAGAAGAGAATGAGGAACTATAGCCTATGTGGAGGTGAAATCCATCAGTAATCCATGCAAATGTATTGTTTAGCCAAACTGCATCTAAAATAGAGACAAACCTTTTGAATGTATTTTCTTGTTATCTTTTCTAACTTGGTTGAGGAGAAATTAATATCCAGATAACTTACATCTATGTGTTGCTAATACAACGTTTCTTTATGTACATTAATAATTGTATAAAATCTAAAAGTTATAATCTTAAAATCGATTAATCTTAATCTGCATGCACATTTTTATATAACCTTTAAAAGAAGAAGTAAGCCAGATGTCTCTGATCATGGTTCAGCCAGCCAACATTATTCACTTTAGGAAAGTCAGAAATCCTATTAGCTTGAGATAATTTCTAGTTTATGGCAGTTTAACTGGAGTGTCACAATTTATAGCAGTGAGTTATGTTTACTCATGGTAAAATATAGTAGAGATTGGAAAACTTATGATTTTTAAATTGAACTAAATATTCGTGAGTCACAATCCAATAAGAGTGTATTTTTTTAAAATGCAGTGTCTGAAATTGATTTTTCACAAAATAGTCCTGTGAGTTCTCTAAAACATTTTCAAATTATTTGACTTCCAAACAGAACAACAAAGGATTCCGTTTTTATAATACTTCAGGAGGGTGGAATCTCATAGATTTATAGGGCACAACAACCTCCCAAATCTGAACTTGTGGTTCTATATTAAATTTAAATTCTTAATAGTTATAAATGGTTCTTAGTAACAAAAGTATGTGAATAAATAAAATGTATCAGATAATCCTGTCTCAGGCTCGGCAAGAAATAATATATTTTTATTGTTACAAAATTAATCTTAAACATGCTTCAGAGCTTCATTTTAAATTATGCTGGCTTAGTTCCATTGTAAGAACTATCATTAAAATCTTTTTATACTTTATTAAAGGCACAAGGAATTAAAAAAAAAAAAAAACCAACAACAAAAAAAAAAAAAAAAAACCAGATTATGTTTGATATTTCAAATACTTTCTGTAAGGATCCTAAAACACTTTTTTCCATTTCTCTCTCTGGAGTCCTATATAGAAAATCTTACCTGAGAGTATTTTACGAAGATCTATTTAAGATTGTGTTACTTGGGATAAGAGGGAAAATACTGAGGCTTCTGAAATTGTGGCTGACGTGCAGCTTGCTTAAAGTGACCATGTAGCAAAATAAGTGACTAAAGAGCCAAAGAAGATAGAGAAAGACAAAATAAAATCTCCTACTACCACTCTTCAGGTTCTTTTCCTCAGCCTGTGGCTGGGCTGGGTCTCTCAAATCTGTTTTGCAATCATCAGTGCTTCAAGACTTTCATTCTAACAGTCTTTCCCCTCTCCCCTCCCAGCCTCATCACAAGAGCATACCAAAGTTGGTATGCAAGAAGTTAGAGCCAAGCCATGCGATTTTTATGTGGGGGTGGGAGAAAAAAAAACAGTTTTGCCCTTTTCTACCTAAGAAAAGTTAGGCAAAGTGTTATGATCTTTTAGATTGTTTTCTGTTATGAGAAGTTAATGATAGTCACATAATTCTTTGATCTTCTGCTCATTTACAAATAACGTATTCTCAGAACATCGTACAATTAGAATATCAGCAGGTGATTTCCCTGTTTGTTGACTTTCTAATTTCATTCCCTTTTACATTGCAGCTTTCTCTTAGGGCTTTGCTACGACTAGTTTCTGTCTCATCTCCTGGATTTCTTATTACTGCCATGCATGAATGCATGTGTACACAAACTCCTCTCCTGTATACGGTATTGTGTCATGAAAGTCACTTAAATCTGCCTTTTCTTTGTGGAAACTGAAGAGAGACATTACAAATGTCTGTTGTTTGTTAATTTCAATAATTTCATTTTCATTAATTGGTGTTTCACTTTTGCTTGCTTTACACATGGCTGACTGGGTTAACTTGTGCAAAGCAACAAGTCTGAAGTGAACTTATTTACGGTAATATTAATTACTATCATTACACCAATGCAAAACAACACTAGGGCAAAGAATAGCTTACCTTAATGCATTTTCCATTGGAAATCATGTCAGAAAATGGAGATAGAACTTATTTCTAAACAGAAATAATAGCCAGAGATGATTTAAATTCTGTGTATTTGGGGAGAGGAAGAAAAGGGAAAGGTTTGGTTCTGTTCATTAATTTGTGTCTTTGTTAGACATTGCACTGAACCTTCATCCTCTGGGAATGCCCTACAAAATTTGAGTTTCCAGATAAAATTCCTTAAACTTAATATCGGGGCTTTTCCAAATAATATTATCTCTTTCAGTTCTTTTTTTTTGCATCAGAATCTTTTTATTCTAAGTTCTGTGTAAGCAGAACAAAACAGCAAATTAATAAAAGGTGTAAGAGCCAAATCCTCTGGCAAGGTGCCACATGGCCAGTCTGAATTGCTCTACTAGCAGTGTCTGACCCTGGAGCATATTTATCTGGCAGTTGTACAAAGAGAATCTTCCAGCACTGTAGCTGGATTAATTAGATTGAATTATCTGTGGCATAACTGATAACTAACTTTAGTAATGTTGTTATGAGTCTGTATTTTCCAAAGGATAGTACAAATTTTCTGCTTTGGAAATGTTTCTGAAATGAAAGCATTGTGAAACCCACAGCAAATCATAAAGGTACCGTATGAAATTAAAATCCAAGATAATGACCAGATTGGCATGCAATATAGGCAGTTACAATACATGCATCTTTTGTGCTAAAATTCTTTGTGCTATATTGTGTTTAATGAATGCAAACATTTTATCTAGTCAGTCATAAATTTATGTGTGTAGTTCAAGTACTACATATTCCTAGAATGGCATCTAATATGGTCTACTAAAGATAAATGTAATGCAGTAAAACTGAAAATGTAATTCTGTTTGCAAGAACAACAGCCAAGATATAAAAAAATTGTACTGTTTTAGAAATGGAGTTGTTGCAACCAGTTGGCATCCTAAATAAATGGCACTGTGTCACTTGTATCCAACAGAATTTAAAATTACAAACACGATGCATATGTTATACAGATATTTAGAAAATGCTAGATAGGTCAGAGCTGAACGATTAGCAAAGGAGGAGATGAGTAAATTACAGAAAAGGCAATGTAGTGATAACAGTCTAATTATACTCCTTTGGGGATTCTGTGCAGATGTTTAAACCTTTTAAGCCAGGAATGCTTTCCCTCAAGGATTAGTGTTACAGTATCTGTTGTCACTAGAGCAAGGTCTATTTTAGTCTACAAGTTTTCCCCAAAGGGGTTACCCTAAATGTGTACATTAACAGCAAGATAGAGTGCATAAACTGTATTTTATTGTTGTATGAAATTAGAATCTATTTTCAATACATTAGTTATGGACAGTGTTTAAATATTGCTAAAAATGTTTTTAATAGCATGGGATTCTCATTACATATTCACAGAAATCATTATAAAGCTTTTCCTAAAAGAAGCATCAGGTTTAGGAGAGTCTTTATAAAATCGCATGCTGAAAAAAAAATGCATTCCACTTATAAAACAGTAATGAGTTAAATAAAAGCATGCAAAAGTTAACTTCATATTTTTATCCTGAAATAAACTTCATCCTGGTCTCTCTCATAAATTGCTCAAAATTTCCCATGTTTAGTGGGAAATAACTGAATAATTGAGAATAAACCCAGGAAAATTAATGTAAGAGAACTAAATATCACTCGCTTCTAGATATTATTGTAATGGACAAATTCAAACAAATTATTTTTTAAAAAATAAGATTTTTAAGATGTCATGTCTTCCTCTTTTTTTCTGTCATTTTGTGATTCAAATGCCTCTGATCAGAGTTGATCAACCACTTGTCATTACATTCTTTCTCAAAAATTAATTAACCACCTTTTAAGTTGAAGGAATTCATAGTTATAAACTTGTTTCATAGTCTTGTTCTGATGGTTTATCTTTGAACATAAAGGTTATAGTCCTATAAAGTCTCTTCCTCTATACTACACTAAAGGTTTTTCAAAGCCAGTTCATACGGTCTTCAAATAACTTTCAGCAGAAGAGGAATTTTTTAATCTGTTGTCATCTTGAAGTACTCAGGCTAGCACAAAAATGACAGACAAAATCGATTTCAACTTTAATGTTTCCTTTGTTGACTAAAGAGTTTTAGTTGAAGAAAATATTCTGTTTCAAAAAAAAAAAAAATTTCAAAAGAAAATTTTCATTCCTCTTTTGCTCCTTGCCCATTTCGTGCTGTGTCTAGAAGTATAGCAACCAAAATAGGTTATGGGTGGGAGAAGGAAAAAACCCTACCATTTGATAAATTTAAATTGGTCTCTTTGAAAAAAAGCGTGCTTTTGTAGGTAAAATAACTTTCCATCATAGGAAGCACAGGGTGAATTCTTCAGTATCATGATCATTTCTCAGTCCTTGTCAATTAAGGACTCCTTTTTAAAAATAGCTGGATTTCTTCAGCCTCAGTATTTTCAAATTGATAACTTATTCAAAGGGAAGGAAAAATATGTTAGTCTGTTTGGAATTTCAGAGTCATTTTTTACTCACAATGATGGGTCTTCATGTGGTTCAAATTTTTGAAAATACAAAAGCATTTTCCTACTCTACAGGACTACCTGAACGGAGGTTGTAATGATGTAAGGTGGGTGTTGGTCTCTTCTC
>VXAK01013897.1:0-16282 GCA_013399435.1 Arenaria interpres | reverse complement strand
AGATAAATGTCTGTACTTGCGAATTGAAAAAGAATGCATAACTGAAACATATGACTTATCTCTGAGCCTATGTGATATTGTATGGGATTCTGTATGGGAAATATTTATAAATGAGAAGTGAGCATTTTAGAGCATTATCTAGCTTCCTTTAGATATCATTATCCATTTGTTTTCTTAAAGAATGGGAAAATTACATTTATTGTTATCTGTATTTTCCAAAAGGTGGATACATAAACAATAGTTTATGTTTAGATATTAGAGAGGTTCAACTATGTTTATATTCAAGAATATCAGTAGGTTAGAAAAGAAGCTAGAAATTAATATTTTCATTTAATGACCCCTTAATAGTGAAATAACTCACAGTTATTGAATATCAATGTATCTATAGATTTATCTTAAGTAAAATAGCTCTGAACAAAGTAGAGCTTAAAGTGTTAAACCACTACCTGTACACATCTGTCATTCTTTGATGTGTGTTCCACCTCAAATCTGGTGAGGAATCAGTTTCTCTACAGAGCTCTGCTGCCACAGACAAGCTTTGTCAATGGCATGGTGAATCAATGACACTGCATTCATGCAATTTTTGAATATTTCTTTTAATGCTTTCTCTTTTTTCCTCCTTTAACATACGTAGCTACTGATGATCACCTGTAACTTCAAAGTAGATAAACAGAAAAGAGTTTCTGAACAGCTTCAATTCCAATTTAAATAAATAAAGGCCTGTTCTGTTACACAGGCTTGTAGAAACCATACCATGCTGAATATCAGCAAGAAAGAGAGAACCCATCCCTTTCTGGTTCATTAAAGTCCATGGTGGCTTCTATTCATAACAATGTGAGATAAGCAAGGAAGCAAATGCAAAAACCTGCAAACTCAGACATATGCAATTACTTTTACTCCTGTGAGGGGTAGCACCTAAAACAGAGGAGAGGATTCTCACAGTACCAAAGCTAAAAATGTCCAGGCTTTGTCTGAGCAGGGATTTCTCTGCTCAAAAAAGAAATTTGGTGTATTATTCCATACATCAAATATTAAATTTATAAATATGTTTCTTATGTAAGCTTCAGAAATTTAGTTTAAAAAGCTGCTCCTGGACTTCTCAACATTTAAAATGTAGACAGAGGAGCCCTTCTTTTCTAGGACTATGAAGAGTGGGGTTTTTTTTAAATTATTCCTCTAAAATAAACACAGTACACTTTAAATCTTAGGAAAGGCCTTTCTTCACAGTTAAATATTAATTTCTTTGGATTATTACTTGAATTCTTGACAATCTACCTAAGGTGTGTATAGATGGGAAATCATTTTTAACACAGGAAGAGACAAGAAGTAAAAAAAATGAATAGTTAAACTCCAGTAGAATTAAGAAATGCCTCCAAAACATTTACATATCTTAAGCTGATTGCACTCCTTTTACAGAGGGCAGACTACATTGAATTATTACACTAGACTTGATTAAAAAAAAGAAAGAAGAAAAAACTTATCATGTCAAATGTTCATCCTGAAGACTGGTCTTCAATCAGAATAGAGCTTGATATAACTTTTTTAAGGACTGGAAAACCCAAAAATTTTCATAGTTGGAATTTTAACAAGATTTTATTTTGAGAATCTGACCTCTTCTCCTTGACCCCCCCAACTAGTTTTAATAATTTTATCCCTGTTCACTACTGCATCATCTCGAACGCATTGTTTAAGGGCAGCTGAATTAATTCTGTAACAAAATGTAATGGCACTAATAATCTATCAGTTGGTACTTCTGCTGCTTTCCTTCCTTAATTGATAATTAGTTGTATCCTAGGAGACACTGTTCTGCTCCTTGAGAAGTATATACTTAATCTGATGGATATTTTAATACTTAGACATCCAATTCTTGTCTTACCTTATCTGAAATTTTGCAATAGTTAATGAGGCATCAGGTAGATACTATCAGATATTCCAAATACTACCTCTCAGTCAAAAATAAAGATATTGCACATATTCTCTTAGTATATGCATTTTATCAACACTACAATAGGAGTTACAATAGGAGATGGACATTTAGTCTAAACAAAAAAGATTAATATCTGTTTCGAAAGTAGATATGTACATCTGAGACAAGGAATAGGGAGGAGAAATGTAACATTAACTTAAAGGTTAGTTTTTGTATTGGTCAAACATTTAAAAACAAATGACTAAAACATGTCAGTATTACCTACATATGCAGCTTTTTTTTTCCCCCCCCCTATAGGTTTCTCTTCAAAGGTAATTACTGAAGATAAATGTATATAAACAGGAAATTTCTCTCTGAAATCTTTCCTTACACCTGAAGTATTTACAATAGGAAACATAATTCTCTGTTTGTGATATAACATCTGTGGCTGCAAGAAAAAAAGATTCTTTTAGAAATTTCATATATTAACAAAGGGAAGGAAGCCATTAATCACAGGTGCAAAAGAGCAACCCTTGATAGATATTCTGAGTGTATACATATACCCATTAAGCCCATTTTGTTTATAAATAAAATTGAATTATATGCCTTCTAAAACTATCGAAAGGTAAGAATGCATAATTTTCACCTAGGAAACTTCAGTGTACTATATGACTTACATGAGTACATTAATATTACATGTGGCCTTAAAAGTCCCTGGTGTTTCACTCCTATCACATGAAGATTCAGAATGGATGCATTTTCAAATTATATTAGTTTCCATCTACTAAAATAATTGTATTGAGAAGAAAAGTTGTAATTTCAGGTATGTTTTACCTGTTTGAAGCAAGTGGAAAATTTAATGTTTCTATCAATCAAGTGATGTGTTACTATTCTGGAATTTGGATTTTAGCATATGTCACTGAATGAATTTTGAGTAAAAATAATATTCTCCATCTATTCTATCCTCTTCCCCCCATTAGCATTGTCATCTCCTTTCAGCTCCAAGGTAGCCATAATTGCTTTTGGTTTTAAAATAAGGCACTTGGGTAAATACTGCTCTGAAGTGGGGTCTCAATTTACCATGTTGTTAAATGAACCTTTTTGTGATTTTGAATTAAAAGAGTTTATTTTTGTTTGTACTCTATTAAAATGTCTTATTTCAATGTGTTTCAGCAAATTGCATCATAGCCTTTCCATTTAATAAAACTGTCATATACACAGCTGAGTTAAGTGGGCACAGGTTTATAGAAGTCACTCAGATTGATTCATATCAGATGAAATGATGTGATGAGCCTTTATTCATCTTCTTTAATCTTCCTAGTTTTTGTGGAATGAGAAAAAAAGAATCAATGTAAAATCATTGCTAGGTAAATGGGTAGTATGTGTTTATTGAATAATACCACTCTAAAATCACCAGGTAGCCTCATGTAATAAAATAATCACTGTGGCCTTTTAGTCTTTCCATTAGAGATATGAGTCAAAACTTTATTTTCCAGAAATTGCCAAGAAATTTTTGACAATTAGTTTTGTATTGGTTTCAGGGGTGAAGCTGGAGAAAATTGATTCAGTCAGTGTAGAGAATGTTCCTAACCATTTATAGCTATGGCCATTTACTGTTAATCATGCAGTGCTATAAGTTCAATAAAAATTTCCTGGGTATAAAGTATTAGACATCAGAAAGGGATGCTGCCACTCTCATTTCTTGATATTTCCTGAGAACTCATCCTCTCAGTGAGTAATTATAATAGTAAACTGAGAAAACATACTTTTAGTTATAAAAGGTTTATTCTTCTGTGATTCTATGATTCTATCATGTTTCTATGATTCAAATGAAATAGAAATAAGAATTCATAGGAAAGAAGGATAAGCTCCTTCATTAAGTTCTATTGAGCAGGGATTTATTTCCATTTATTTATTTTTTGCTGATAGCAACTCCAACATTTTAAGTCCCTTGGAAACTACTCTAAAACGGCATTCAGTAGAACGATGTTTATCATGAGAGCTCGATTCATGGGGATGTCACATCAAACATGAAAAGAGAAATGAAGACTGAGAACAATAGCAGCCCCTCAGGTGAAGCTAAAGCTTTTGGCCAACAGAATATGTATTGCTGATGTTTTCAGGCTGACCAGAAAAAACTCACGTTGTCTGTCAGGTTCCAGATAGAGAGTGCAGGGTCATGTTATCTTCTAAACTAGAAACAAAAAAGTGCACCCCTGGAACACAATACCTATGTTTTACTACCAGAGTGAGCAGTATTGAAAATGCTGATAATTATTGAAATTAAGAAGATGAGGAAAAATATTATGAAGGGAATTTATTTTTTGTGAATTATCTTCTACTAGCTATGTACTCAATGGAGACACCTCTGTAGTTTTGCTTTTGATACTGTAATAAGAATTTTTGACTCATTTTCCAGGAGGATTTACACAAAGTTTAAATTTATGTTCTAGCTAACAGATTCAACTGCTGCCATGAGAACATTGGCTATACATAAAATCAAACAAGGCATCAGACCAGGTTGGATCCAGAATCTGATTATTACGAGAGTTGAATACACTCCTATAAATCAGTGAGACTGTTTATAAAGAAGCAAACCAAGCAAGCTAAAAATAAAAAGAAGCGTTTAGCAAATCTGATCTATTTTGTCATTTTTTTCCATATCCCTCCCAGTTATTTTTAAAACATTTTGTTTTATTATTAGAATTTTTGAAGCCTTGATAGAAGAATCTTGATCATAGGAACATGTCATTGTTGTTTTGTAAAAGCATATAATGATATAATATTTAAGGAAAAGAAAGAAACAATTCTTAGTAGAAAGATATTCATAGAAGCAAAGCAAAGCTTTGTGCTGGTGTCAAAGAACAACGGAATGGTGACTACTTACTCCCACGCTTGGTTTGGTCCTCTGAGCTCTCCTTGTAATATGGTACAATCTTGAGGGCACCGTTCACCACCTTGATCTCCACCAAGATGGGAAGCTGCCAAGTGTGTGAAATGTATATGTGTCTTTTTTATGGGTGACTGAATTTACGTTGCTTACTGGGTGTTTACCACATCCTTCACTTAATTCTTCAATCAACCTTTGTTGCCTAAGTATTTTCCTACCAAAGGCAAGTTACGACCTAATTTGAGGCATTTATACTGTCAAGAATTTTTTTATAGATTAAAAGACATCTATCAAATTTTACTAGAGATGGGTAAATAATCTCAAAGAATAATTTATCTTAAATTTAGACTCTCTTTTCTCACAGCATATTCATGGGGAGATCATTTTCCACATTATTTTTAGCTCAGTGGACTGTCACAAGCAGAGTTCCCAGTGATTCCTTCAGACACGAAAGGGCTGAACTCACGTAGTTGTAGTGGTTAGTCAGATAAATTATGTGGGAATGTCTCTATTCCCTGAAGAGACCAGATTACCCAACATTTACAGTGGAAATGTCCACCACATAAATATTCCAGACCTGTAGTGGCCTTCTGTAGTCTGTGTGAGCTCTGCTTGTTTGGCCCTGCCAAACCTTCCCAGCCTCAATGGTGGCACTGCAGGTGTTGTGGAGGCCCAGGGCTGGTGGACAGTCACAGGCTTGGTTGGCAAGGCCTTTCCCTGCCATGCAAGCAGATGTGATGATGACAGCACACATCTGTAGTTACTCACATGAACCCAAGGCAGATGCACATGACATCAGATAACCCAGGTCTGGCTGACAGAGAGACCAAGTGACTACTCAAGTGATTTGCTGCACTACATGGGGACCTGTGTCCTGCTAAAGTAAAAAGGCCTGCTGTTTGGTAGTACAAAAGCATGTGTGTATAAATGAAAGGAAATCTCAAAAAAATTTCAACTGCTATTTGCAGACCCTATTTAGCAGTATTTGCCAAACAGATTGACATTTTAGGTACTCTTATGGCCTTTTAGTTTTAAGTGGAAGATCCACTAGGCAGTCATGAGGTCCAAACCCCCCCAAACTAAAATGAACAACAAACCTCAAGTTTTTAAGCATTAATTCAGGAGACAGGATGAAAAAATTATTTTTTAACATCAGAATGTCTGTATTTGTATGTTGTTGCTTTGTAAGTACTCACATCAGTTAAATAATGTTCTTTCCCTTCAAATAAAGTCTGTGGGATTGAGAACTTTCACTATCATTATCAGGTGATTTATGGCATTCACCCAAGGGAAATAAAGTACTAGTGTGATTCACCTTTGCCGAGCTAGATTTTTCAAGTTTATTTTTACACTAATTTTTAGTTCATTAACATCCTTTGTAATTCTCTGTCCTTTCTACTTCAAGTATCCCTCCTTTTTTTCCCTCTTCCTTCATTAGCTTAATTTCCTCTTCTCTCGGACCCCTCTTTCCCTCCTTCTCTCACACATATATAGCTCTATGTGCCACCATCAGTAAAGAGAAAAAGAGTTGTCAACTTGCATCCCTTATTTACAGAGGCATAATCATTAATCCTACATTTACTTTGTTTCATTTTTGTCATTCATTGCATTAATAATAGATGTATTTATTAGGTACCCATCATTTTAATACAAGTCGGTCCACTGTGACAGCAATTCTAAATGAGTAATTTTTCATAAATTAAAATTCCTTGCAGCAAGTACAACTTTGTTTCAGTAAATTACAATCCACAGACTTCCATAACAAAGTGCTAATTGTAACTTGGCTTTAAATGTTACATTTTGTATGCAAATTGGCCTGTGGGGAGTTATTATTTAGTATAACATTGTTAAGAACACTAACATTAGTTTGTAATTTGTTTGAAGTGGAATACCATTATTACTAATACATTACGTGTGGCTTAGAGAAACAGCATTG
The DNA here is from genome assembly GCA_013399435.1 of Arenaria interpres. NCBI lineage: Eukaryota > Metazoa > Chordata > Aves > Charadriiformes > Scolopacidae > Arenaria > Arenaria interpres. The sequence continues at coordinate 9,550 of VXAK01013897.1, read as the reverse complement.
CTTTCCCATGTAAGATAAAAATCTTTTATCAGTCAAATTTGTTGAATGTTGTTTTTGTGCTCCACAGGAAAACAAAAGGCGACCCAGGTCATAAAAAATGCATTGTGTTTTGGGTTATTTGAACAGAAGGAAAGTCAAAAGAACATGACGTAACCCTCGGGCACTGAGAGCAATGCACAGGGCCTGCTTCTGCAAATGGTTGGACAAATGAGATATTGTTTGCAGGTGAAGTCACACTGTCATAGTGGGATTACTCTTTTTTTATTCTACAAATGAAACCCTAGAATAACTTCCTTCAAAAATCAAACCAAAATATCTGGTAGGGTTTATTCTAAATGTGTGGAGTGTCTCAGTGATATCCTTGCTGCATGCTTTATTTCCTGCTTCAGTCATCCAGTAACTAACACTTTGATCTAGCATAAAAAATGTGCAGTGTTCTGGACATCAAAGCTCCAAAGTTCTTATTCAAAAACAATTTCAAGAATATTATCATCAAGTCCTAAGCATATTTAGATGTGGAATCATTTTTGTATGTAAGTAAAATATGTTTGGCTCTCGAGGATGAAACATTACCTTCCTAGGGGTGCAGGAAGAAAAAAAGCAATAGCAGTGAGCCCCCCACAGTGGTTCTCACTCGGAGTCCAGCAAGGACAATTCCATGTTGGTCCCTGAGCTCTGTACGACATACCCTTGAAGCAGAACTGAGACCCTCAAAGCACCGCTTTGAATAAGGGGTGTTTACACAAACTAGACCCTCTCCCTGACTGCCAGCAGTACAGATACCAAATAATACTGATTCCCAAGAGAAAATTTAAATGTTTACATGAATTCTATTTATGCACAATAGAATCTTGACAAATATCAACATCTATCTACAGGAGAGGTCACTGCTTGGAAGACTGAATTTATAGACATCAGCAAAAGCTATCCATGCCTGTCATGGTAGAGCCTGGAATCCTTTCTGCCAAAGACAGGAGACATGGGAGTTCAGAAGGGTAATTGATTTAAAATATAAATCAGGAAATTCACACCAAGGGTAGGAAGAAAAACCTCCTTCTACACTTCAGAAGATAGGAGTTCCATTAATTTTACTGAAAATTACAAGCACACTCATAACTTTTCAGCAGCTGTTGATTAATTGTTGAAGAGAACTAATGGCAGTCTGAGAGAATTTTGTTGATAGGAAGTTCACTTAGGTCAGTAAATTTATTTGGAACACAGCTGGCCCTGGTAACCCCCTGCAAAACTACAAGAACAGATCTGTCCAATGAACTCACTCTTATGTGCTAAAGCACTCAAATAGTGTGTCTTTCACTTTAGTAATGTAAGTGGATGGTTTATACATGTGTTTAAAGTTCAAGGTTTTTTTGAAGTAATTTCATCCAATATTTTCAGAGCAAAAAATGCAGATGAGACTTAGGACTGTAGATGAAAATAATAAATATATGAATTCCTGTCTATGACAGTCATAATACAAATATTTAGGTGACTTTATGGTTATTATTGAAAGAATTTCAAAGTTATTTTTATTGATGTGTAATACCTGACACTCATATTGTGGTAAAATACAAATTCTTAGCTTATGGGAGCATTTCAGTGTACTTGGAACTGGCCGAATTAGGTGTCCTTTCCTGCAGCTGCCTCTGACAGATATCACCCATGAGAAAGCCAGGGCTCCCTGTTTCACACTGAGCTGACAATTCAGTGGGAGTGGGAAGTCTAGAGTTGCATATTTCTCTCACGTTTTCCAGCACTTGACTGCCCCTGGATGGATCACCCCAAGCTTCTTGGGTAGACACTAGGAACACTTCTCACAGTATCACAGAATCTTCATGGTTGGAAAGGACCTCTGAGATCACTGAATCCAACCATACACACACAAAACCCCCGTACAATCTCGGCCACTAGAGCATGCCACTAGAGGATGCATGGAAGTGCCATGTCTACACGTTTCTTAAATACCTCCAGGGATGGTGACTCAACCACCTCCCTGGGCAGGCTGTTCCAATGCCTGACCACTCTATCAGTAAAGTAATTCTTCCTAATATCTAATCCAAACCTCCCCTGCCACAACTTCAAACCATTTCCTCTGGTCCTGTCGTTATCCCCTTGGGAGAAGAGGCCAACACCCACCTCNTCTTCTCCAAACTAAACATGCCCAGTTCGCTCAGCCTCTACTCATATGACTTGCTCTCTAGACCCCTCAGCAGCTTGGTGGCTCTCCTCTGGACATGTTGGAGCACTTCAATGCCCTTCTTGTAGAGAGGGGCCCAAAACTGAACACAGTACTCAAGGTGAGGCCTCACCAGTGCAGAGTACAGGGGCACGACCACTTCCCTACTCCTGCTGGCCACACTACTCTTGATACAAGCCAGGATGCTGTTGGCCTTCTTGGCCACCTGGGCACACTGCTGACTCATGTTAAGCCAGCTGTCCACCCGCAACCCAGGTCCTTTTCTGCTTTCCAGCCACTCTTCCCCAAGCCTGTAGTGTTGCATGGAGTTGTTATGACAGATTGCCAGGTAAGGATCATTGTCTCTCCTGCCATCATGTGTTTGGATTCACCACACGACACAAATACAGACATCCCCTGTGATATGGTGAGAGCACACATTAGTGCACCCGGTGCATGTTGGTCAGAAAGATATGTATGCTAATAAGCACTCCTTTAAAATCAAACTGAAACTATTGTCTCCTCATGTGGCTTGTGAAGATTGGGGAAAATGAAAGGCACGAAGTGATCTCAGATCACATCAGCTTGACACCTGCACATTTATACATATACATATGCTATCATGGGAAAGGGGATGCTTGAAATTAGTTCAGATTATAGGATAAATTTCCCTGCTCAGAATCAGGCATTACAATATGGGTATTACAAAGTTCATCCTTAGTTTTCTTCTGCTCCTTGCTTTTTTCTGAAAAATGGAAAAATTAGGGCATAGATTGGATGAATTGCCCTGGCAGGCTAAGTCTGGTCCCTGGGCTGCTGCTCCGCATCCTTGTTCCAGGAAATCTGCATTTCAGTCATTGTTCTGTCACCTGGACACTGATGTGTGGGGAAAGACAGAAGAACATCAGACCAGAATAGGGAAGGATCTTCATTTTCACCTGCTATGCACATATTCTCTGAAACAATGGAAGCTTAGTGGCCCTCTTTCCTGTTTCTTAGCAACGTCAAATGAGCTCAGACTTGAGGACTGCTCACATTCACTGTTTAATGCCGTGAGTTGAAGTAGCAGGCTGTTAGTTCTTGATTTTTTCTTTCAACTTCCATTGTTCTTGGTGCAGCCTTGTAAAAATAGATGGCCAGCCCACGGAAGCTGCCAAGTGACTCATGCCTAAGGTATCCCTACAAGCTATACTGATTTTTTCCTAAGTGGTAAATCAGCAAGGAACTCTGGTGCCATATGAGAGGTTTACCTCAGGAGACAAGAAGTGATACAGTAACAGGATGAAGACTAGGAATGCAACGACAAGAAATTGTAGGTTAGAACAGGGGAGGGCAGAAGAAAACAACACAAACAGTTTCTAGAAGTGAAAAACAAAATAACAAGTAAAAGAAACAAATTGCCATGAAGTAAATTGGCAGCAACACTTCATAGAGTGCTCTCCAATGAAAACACTTTGGAAATGAGCAGATAAAATGCCAAGAATTATCTACATGCTGTATGGGCAATCTTAAGTCAGAACTCATCACTGTTAGAGCCAGCAGCCCCTCATCACACAGCTATCATCTTTCAATCGATGTGGATATCTACTCATATACACAGCTCTCTGGGACATAATTTTTCTCACACTGAAAGAAAGGGTCAGTTCCTGGTTCCCTTCAGTGAACTCTGAACACAGGAAAATGAAAACTATGATTAAGTACATACATGTGCATGGGGAAAGACATGCTTTGTTGACAAAACCTCTACTTCATTTTACAGGATGAAGTATGAATTGTTTGTGAGATATTACTGATAGATCAGAATGTTATCTTTGATATTTGACTATCATAGCTACCTATACAAAATATGTGTAGATATATTCTAGGTTTATCTGTCAACAGAATACTAGTTTTACGGACTTCAGAGTTAACACATATAGTGAATGTGCATGACTTATCTCTTATGTAAAGCGTTTTTTTTTAATTTGATGACTTGAGCAGGCAATACAACACTAGGTAAGTTCCCCTCTACCCCCATTATCTGGGCTGCAGAGGTCCCTTTTAGCTTTTCAGACTAAGTCCTGAATTCTACAGGCTGATGGGTCTTCACTAAAGTGCTGGTAAAGCATTTTCTTGCTCACTAGCCCAATCTATCTCCTGCAGAACACAGCATAATAGGATGAAAATTGCCTCTTACATGTTGACCAGCTAAAAATTGCATCTTTAGCTGCTTTCTCATGGAAGCTTCAGCAGCTTCCTGTTCTTTAGCAGCTAATTGAAATTCTTAGAGGAAATAAACCCCTTTTGAATGGTCTGTAGAATCCCTAATAAGGTATTACTTGCCATCGCCTTTAAGCATTCAATCATCAACTCTGCTTCTCTGACTTATACAGCAATCAGACTCTGGAGAATGAAGTTGTAGGACACAAGTATGTATGCTGGGGAGGTCTTGGTAATTTAGGAGAAATTGCTCAGTATATTCCTGTGAGTTGTATGTGCTGTACTGGACATTTACTGAGTAAGCTTTTATTGAGCAAAAGGCACATAATTGTCATTCATCTGTAAAAAATTGTGGAAAGTCTCTCTCCAAATATTGTAAGATAAAGTATAAAAAGTTTTGATCTGGTTTATAGTTTTAGTCAAAAGTTTCCAACAGCCAAAAGACAGAATAAGACACAAGTGGCCCTGAAATTTTTTTGGTCCTGTTTGAAAAACTCAGACTGCCCTTTGCTTCCCAGTGCAGAATTACAGAGTGGAGATCTGCTTAATTGCAAGCTACCAGCAGTCCATGGGTCATATAGTTCTTTTGTACTCATGTATTCTGACAATGAATATGACGATTTTACACTCCTGAAAATGCAAGATGTCAAAGAAGAGGGTCAAGGAAGGCTGAGATATGTGGAAGTTGCACGTTCAGCTGCAAAATATTGGAATTTCATTTGCTGTCTTGTACCTGTTACGGCACACAGTTATTACTCCCTTCAGGATGTACTCTGAGCTGCATAATGAGATGCATAATAGCTACTGTGAGGCTGTGTACCTCCTTCACATCAATTCTTTTGGTAACCTATATGTATGCTTGGGCAGGATGAAGATTTCACAATAAAGGGTGTTGTAAGAACTACTATGCAAATTTTACATTGTTGTGTTGCCTGGATTCATGTTACAAAGGACAAATTAGGAATTTGATGGTGCTCCAAACTGGCCCATCGTGTTTCTGCATTACTCAGTTTCACCCTTTTTCCTTAACTCCACAGTATGTACACAGTGGGAGAGGGATGCAGAAGAAGGGAAAAGTGCAAGGCTACAGTTTTAGTTGTACCTTCTCAGATCTTTCTCAGTTGTTATCTAAAGATGTGAGCGTTTATGACTTGGCAGCTAGAACCAGACTAGCTCTTCAATCCACAAGGTATCAGAAATTCACAGATGCAATTGGAATTGTATTTATAAGATACTGTTATCTTAAAAGAGAAGCAGGAAACGTATGCAACTGTAAATTCCCATGAGTGCTATGCCCATCAATAATAGTTTTTGCAAAGTTTTTGAATGTATCCTCCGCTGGTCCTCTTCAATGTGCTTTCCTCCTCTTCTGCATAAATAGTGACCTAGCAACAACATTGAAAATAAAGATCTTTATTTATACATAAAAATAGAACTGTTCCATAATGTTTGTCTTTGAATAACAATGTTATCTCATTGTGTAATCTATTCTTTTTCCCTCACTGTTAGGGCCTGAGACTCCTTATCCTGTATTGCACATGGCACACTTGGGTAGCCATAAAATAATTATATTTCACCCTCATCAAGAACTGCTTAGGTTCCTTCCTCTTTATCCTCATGCTGTGCTGCTTGCTTACTATGAAATACATACAACTTGCCTGGGTGGTCAGAAAAGAATTATAGTACAATCCTTGTGAAGAATCTTTGAGACCTTCAATCACAACTGTAAGTGGAATAATACTACAATGAGGTATAGAAACATTCTCATTTCAGCAGTGGAACAGCATCTCTGAATGTGACTGACAATTGCTTCATACTAAATGTTTGCTGTTAAATTATTTTCGACATAATGCATTGTCAAATCACTGAATATTCAGGAACAGCAAAATGTTAAAATAGTAAAATTTGACATAAGAAACATAATTGCATTGTTCAGGAAAGTGCTGGAAATTCTGTTTGTGTGCATAGATGGGACAGAGTGCATCTATTCTGTGGGGGGGGGGGGCTGAACAATACCAATGTATGCTCTTCCTGGTATATTTCAAATTTCTCAGGAGTCCTGCTCCAAGTACTAAGCAGAACTGATTGTCACTTACTTTTGAGCTGTCAGCACTGCACTGGTGACTAAATTTGTGGTTATGAATATACAACCTTCTTTTTACTAAACAGTTGAAAATACTAGCTCCAAAGAGCTCCAACGTATGCTTGAAGATACTGTGTGACCTGGCAGTGATTTCCATGTTTCTTTCTTTGTTATCTTCAAAGATGGCTGTTTGAGTTCCAGTACAAAGTAATATTTGTGCCACAGCTTAACAATTCCTCCACAATCAATGCATTTTGAACTTTTTACGTTTTTAGAAAAGAACAACAACCAAAAATAAAGCACACCAACACTTTTTCCGCATGATGACCCTATTCCACCAAGTAAATCTGTAAGGAGGTTCATAACAATGCCGCTGTTACTTGGAAAAATACACCAAATTAGATTAAAACACCTAAAACAAAGTGCAATCTTCTTTTTCATCCTATAAAGTTGAGGCAAAAGTTTCTTGATGGTACTCTTTATGGCTTGCACAATGCATACTATTTCCCTAAGTAAATGCAGGAGACATGAAGGAGACTGTCCCAGCTCTTTGTACTTCTGTTTATTTGTATTAGCATACTGCAACATCGTGTTAACAAGTCAGATATTTGCTATTCTCTAAGTGCCATGAGTCCCTCTCCACACAGAGTGCAGGATGACGTGAAATGGTTACAGTTTACAGCTAATGGTCTTGGTCTTAGCCAAATGGTGACCATCATGCACACATACATCTAGAAGTACACTGAAAAAATAATAAACTGAGTCTTCTAAATAGGTCACATCAAAACCAATTTCTAGGGAAGAAAAGAAAACACTTTGCCCTCTGCAAATGCTTACTTTTTTGTAAAATCAAACTTTTTTCTCCAAGTAATTTCAGCTATACAATTATTCAGAAGTCTGTTCCCTACATTTTATTAATAAGAAAAATATACATTTTTTTCAAATACCTTTATAGCCATGTAAGAGCAAAATTATTTTCATACAAGTTTTTTAAAAGCAGAAACAGCGTGGGAGGTGTTAACATTTACAAATGGAAACATTGGGCTTCCCAGTGCTCACTAATGCAATATTTGCCTGTGGTACTGTAATAGCAATAAACTTCCATGCCTAGTAAATCTCTATGCATTGCCTTTCTAACTACGCACAACATCCTCTTTTCCTGGTCTGTTTAGCAGTGTGTGGGAGAAGTCCTTTAACCTTGGTTTCCCAGGAATCCATGAATTATCTACAAAAAAACAAGGTCTTCAAGGTTTGTTGGTTTTCGTTTTTTTTCCCCATTTGTTTTTGTTTTGTTTTGTTTTAATCCCTGAGTGAATTAAGGAGAGTTACTTTACCCTTTACATAACTAAGCTTGTGTAAGGGGGGTAAAGGGAACCATCAGTTTCCTTGTTTCTCTTTCTTCAGTCTGTAGCTGCTGATTCATCATTGCAGGGGGCTGATGAGGCTTCAGTCTTGTGACACTCGTCACCATCAGTTCTGCTCTGAGTGTAGTTTAAGTTTAGTCAGTGCAGAGGGTCAGAGCAAGTTGCTCGAGAGAGGCATTGTGAGCAGCTGGAAATACAGCTGTGGGAGGCTCCCACCACGCTAACCACATGGGAAAGAATTTCTGTTTCATAATTCTTGTATTCATTTAATGGGTACTTTTTGATGTAAGCACATCAAAAAGTATCTCTAAATTAGTGTCATCCACATTTAGAGGGGAGTCCGTAAATTGCTGTACTGTCTTTCTCTCTCAGGTTTATATCTACCTCATTACCTCCCTTTTCCCCTTCTAATTAAAACATGTGAGACATTTTAAAACAGTCTATTTATAATATGACAAAGTTGCTTTCAAAGTAATTTTCTTTTATTTAGTGTTCCCCGATTTCATGTGCTTTTCCTCCATCTGGCAGTTGTCACTAAGGCAGATGGCCACCAGCTGGGAGGGCAATGTAAGTATCTCCCTCTAGATCCGCTGCCAGAGCTGCTCAGTAAATGCAATGTGAAGGAAAACTGTGTCAGTCTATTACCCATGCAATGATCTCACTTACTGACTTGTCACCACTTCAGTTCCTGATGACGAAATTCCACTCTCAAGCTGGAAGCCAGGAGAGGTTTTATTTTTGGGGGGCAGGACAGAGCTTTTCCTTTCTTTCTTTTATTTCCTTCCCTTCTGCTCCTCCTGTTTTTAGACCCTCTCAAGGCCTGCAACTATGAACACCACATCTGCTGCTACTAGTTTTGCAAATAAATACTTGGGCAGATTTCCTACATCTTCATGTTTATCTCTAGTCAATAACCTGTCTATAAAAAGGCTTGAGTGAAAAGAAGACTAAATTTCCAATGTCCTCAGCAAAGTTAATGAGACCTGAGTGAGTTTGCTGAGTTTACATTTGAATTCACTACAGAAAAAACTGCAAGTGCTCAAAAACTCTAAAATTTTCTAATAGCAGGAGAGAATGGGAACCCCTCGTACATCTAACCTTGGTGAGATAAATGAGGAAGGGCTACTTTAAAAATACAGTAAAAACTGCATGTTTCAGAGACCCCTGAAGAACTTAGGAGCAGGAATTTCCCATGCTTATACAGATGCTAAGAATAGGCACAAAAACTTAAAACCAGAACTGGTTACAAAAGAGTTTTCCGTAACAAATTTTTTTCAAGTTATCAGCAATTTCTGTCATGTTGAAAACACTTATACATGCAGCTGTCCAGGTGATGGGCTGCATGGAATGTCTGTCACTCTTACAGGAGGACAGCAAAGACATCACCTGTGTGTGCTGTGAGAAGGTCCACGATCTGCTCAGCCTGGTGGCTGAGCTTAATGAGGAAGTAGAAAGACTAAGGCCCATTTGGGAATGTGAAAAGGAAATTGATTGGTGGACCAACACCCTGCCATCCTTACAGAAAAAGAAGCAGGGGAAGGCTCCATGAGGGGAAGAGGATGTCCTGCCCTCTTGCCACCGGGCAGGAGGACAGGAATTAGGAGGTGCTGAGGGGGAAGGGAAGCAAGTACCTGCCCAGAGCAGCAGGAGAGCTCCCTCCAGACCTCCCCTGCTTACCCAGGTGTTTGTACAGAACAGATATGAGCCATTGGAGATAGAGGAGGAGGGGAT